>APFE031156646.1:212694-355378 GCA_000404065.3 Pinus taeda
TCCCCATCATCCCATGGCAGTTCCCATTGTAGGGAGAGACCTGAGGCAAGCTCTCATCGCCATACTGACATCAAAGACAGCAAGGGAAGCTATAACCAGTTTTGATCTTCGAATGTTCATTTTTATTATGATCATGTTGTTAATAATGAATGAAGATCAAGGCATCGAAAAACATGTACCTTTTTTGGTTTAACTAAACATACCTTTTCTAAGCGTTGGAAAAGAATGGAAACAATCATGAGGCATGAAAGACCCTCTCAACAGCATGAAAATAAACAAGTTAAGTAGATATGGAGGAAGAAAACCTACTGCAGTCATTGCGACAGAAATAGCCGTCAAAGAGCCACTTGTTGGAGGCTCCATCCAGAGCAGCGCCTTAAAGACAAAGCATCGATGCGTGAACCAGGAAGAGCAGTTGTTCGACAAGAAAAACCAACTCAAGGAGGTGATCCATTCACATTGATAAGTGAAAAATGGTTTCTAGACATGTTGTCATTTCATGGTCATTCTTTTGCAAATCATTTGTTACATTTTAAAATGTAAAAGTGATGATGTGTTTCCATCACTTGGTCAACAACAATGATGTCTGGCCATGTTTTGAGTCGTATTTTACACTCTGAAAATGATGTTATGTTTCCATCACTTGTCGAAACAATAGTGTTTGGCCTTATGTATGTAAATCAGGTGTTGCAGTGATGATGTGTTTTCCATCACTTTTTGAAGCAACAATGATCGGTTGGCCTTGTTGTCATAGCTGGGATATTATGTCCATCTTGTTGTAAACCTGACCACCGAGCATGTGTTATAAAATTGTGGAAAGTATGGGACGTTTTGGGTCATCAGTTGTTCATGTCATTCAAGCATGTAATTTGCAAAATACTGTACTATAGGATGCAGAGTAGTAGGTGTCGATTCGTTGCTTAAGGCTCCGAAGAACAAACGTGAAGGAGATGGAAGTGAGACCTTTTCAGGATGCTTGTGATGTAGACAGGGTATAGAGAAAGTTGCAGATTATTTTTCATGCTTTTGGAGGACCAAAAGCTCCTCAACGGGGAGGATTGATCCAGGTGGCTCCAAAAAGATGCACAAGACAAAGAGGGTTTATGAACACTCAAAAATCAAAGTGTTCAAAATGATGTCGACCCAGGACGGGAGCGTAGATCTTGTTGTCCTGATTCCAATGATGTGAACAACATTCTAATCCGAGTCCGGATGATGAAGTTATCGCAAAAAGCATTCGCCTTGGTTCCTTTGAAAAAGGAGGCATTTCCTCTAAAAATGGGTTTAAAGCCTTATAAAGGCAAATCAGAATTGGAGGAGTGTAAAGGGTAGATTAGAGTTCGGCAAGATGAACCCTTGATTAGCGATCTCCGACTAATCACAATCGGGGGCAGGCTATCGACGATATCGGGATTTAAGTCATGTGATTGACAATCGACATCAGCAATCGGCGTCGACGATCGGCATCGACAATCGGCGTCGACGGATGCTAAAGGCCGGATCCTTGTGCCATAGTGATGTGATATGCCAATGGCGACGTGCAATCTCAGCCATCGGATCAAAAACAGATCAACGACTAGTATTAAATTGGCGGTAGGGAGATTGGCGATCCCAGATACCAAGGGGCGATGCGATATCGATATGCGATGCAATCTAGACCGTCCGATCAAGGAATAGATCAACGGTCTAGATCTAATCAGCATATCGGTGATCGGTGGATTGATGTGCGTATCGGCGATCGACGATCCCCCGATATATAGGGCCATTGACAGAGCAATAGGCATTTGCGATATAGCGCGGACCTGATGGGTTTATGGACCTGATTTAATATATTTTGAAGTCCGGATTTATAGCTTTTCGATCGGAATTTTCAATGTTTCTGTGTATTGTATGTTTTAATAGAAAAAAGCTATTCCGAGGTTTTTTGTTGCGCCCGCCGATCCTTCTATGCAAATGGCTTCTATTATAAACATCACACTCCATGTTTTAAGTGGCCTTATCCCAAAACGTGCTATAAAACACAATGAATGCAAAGAGCCGAGGCCATAGGGCCAAGGAGCTAGAGAGACTGTGCCAGAGAGCCCGAGAGCCTACGTGGAGAGTGCATGAGAGCCTAAGTGCTAGAGAGCCAATGAGGAGGCTGCACCTGATGGAGAGCCATAGAACGAGAGGACCAGACTAAGACAGAGATAGCTAGAAAGTGCCATGAGTACTCAAAGAAGCTTGAAAGCAGAGTGCTTGAAAACCAGAGCGCTGTAGAGTCGTAGAGCCACAGAGCGTGATCGAGGCAGTGCGAGAAGGTAAGCCAAAGAACCAGAGGGTCAAATAGAGCCACAGAGCTACAGTGACATAGCTAGAATGCTACAAAGCCAGATAGCCAGAGAGATACAGAGCCTGAAAGTCCAGAGCAATATTCTTCTTGCTATCAACGCCATGAGATCGATGTTTCAGCAAGCTTCAGCACTTTGACAGCTCTGTTTCAAATACTGTTGACTGTGATAAGGAAAAAAACTATCGATGCAAGGGGAGCCAAAGTCCAGATTGGTAACGGGCCCTGCCTGCACATCGACAATGTGAACAAAATTATTCATCATGGATTGTTTTCGCTAAAGATATGAACATCCACTTCTTCAGATTCCCTTTGTTGTGAGGTATATGATTTGTTTATATACTTCTTCTTTATGCATTATGTTGCATGGATCCTTGATTGATATTGATGTAGGATCTTGCTTATTACATGTTGTCATGATTCCTTTCTTGATTTGATGTGGAATATTCTATGTGATGTACTTGCTATCATAACTCATCATGTTTTGTTTTTGAGATCCATTGTTGTATGTTGCTGGGATACTCTTGTTGTCATCATGCATGAATTTTCATTAAGATCCCTTTTGTGCCTTGTTGGCGGGATGCTCATCATGCATGTTTTTGCATCATACTGATAGGAGTTTGATTGAGAGTTCCAGTTGTAAAATATCTCTTAGAGCCACTCCCGCATGAGGGCATTTTTCCTTGTATGATCACAACATCATCTCTTGTGTACATCACCATTATTGACAACACTTAATGCAACGACCTACACCATCTTGACACCAGGGCTCGGAGACATAGTCCCTCTTGGACGAACTCTGTTATCAATGCTTATGTTTTTATGTGTTGATGATTGTCTTGTTCCTCTTCTTTTCTGCATGCAGATGTATTCATTAATGTTCTTTTAAAATGCAATTTTAACACATCATGAAAATAAAAGGTCTTGGAAGGGTCCTTCTTCACACTCGGACTTGGATCAGGTAGTTTCTTGACATCTGGTCGAGGTTCATGCACATAAGGAACATAGGAAATCTCCACTCTTTTGTTTGAAATAATATGGTGAGGTTCATATGACCATTTATCACCCAATTGTAGTTTCATACTTTCAAGGATTTTCTACACCTCTCCTATGGATTACCTATTATTTACAATAAATGGCCCAACTGTTCTTCACAATTTAAATAAATTCCCTTTCTTTGCTGGAACAAAATGTACTTGATCAACATTTGAACTATGCCTGATAAATTCTAAAGAAAACAATCTCATGGGCACAAATGTGGGGAGTTTGTAGGGGGAGCGTCTACTCCATATAATCTAATCTCTGCATAATATTCAAATAAGAACCAATCACCTAATTTAATATCTTTACTGACGTTATGAAACGAGCTCACAAAAATATAGAAAAGATAGATCAACGCCTTAGAAATAAGCCTCTTCGAGGGGGCAACCTCCTTTACATTACACAAATGAACAATTCTTAGATGATACAAATGACTAAGCCTCCCTTCTATATATAGGATTCTAAGGGGTCACAATATAATCAAGCCGACATAACAGTAATAACATAAGGGCACAAAAATAACAATAGTGGGTTTCTATGGGGCATACTAATAACAATATGGGGACAGTAGGGTCACAATAATAACAATAAAGGATACAATGACAATAGTAATGGGGGAATCACTAGTATTATAGGGGCCTAACTTGCCTCTCTCCTTTCGAAAAGCGTTGTCCTCAACGGTTGAGTAGTTTTGGATGCTTCTGTATAAAATTCTCATGCTCCCATGTGGAATCTTCAGCGGATAAGTTCTTCCACTTGATGAGATACTCTGAAATTGATTGATTTCATAGCTGTTGAGTTCTTTTTTCTGTGACTTTTTCTGGTTCCAATATAATTTTTCCTTCCTCATCAGGTTCTGGAAATATTGTTTGAACTGGGAGCTTCTCGCCTATAAACTTTTTTATACATGAAACATGGAAAACTGGGTGCACTTGAGAAGCTGCAAGAAGCTCCAATTTGTATGCCATAGTACCAATCTTTTGCAACACCTTGTACAGACCATAATACTTTTGGGATAATTTATTATCCTCCTTAGCTTGCTTGAGGGAGATTTGTTTATATGGTTGTAGTTGTAGGAATACCCATTCACCTGCATCAAAACTTCTTTCGCTGTGATGTTGATCTGCTTGTTGTTTCATTCTATTTTGCGCCAACGTGAGGTTATCCTTTAAGAGTTGGAGAACTTGTTGTTGATGCTCGATGTGATGTTCCACTGCTTGAACCTTAGAATTTTCTCTTAAATATGATGTGATGGATGGTGGATGATATCCATAAAGTGCCATAAATGGGGTCATTTTTGCTGTAGTATGGAAGGAAGTGCTATACCACCATTCAACCAGAGCCAACCATTTGACCCATTGTGTTTGTTTATCAGATACAAAGCAACAAAGATATCCTTCCAAAATTTGTTTACTATCTCAGTTTTCCCATCAGATTGAGGATGATAAGATGAGCTATGAGCTAATTGAATACCGAGAGAAGAAAATACTCCTGTCCAAAAATTTCCAGTGAAAATGGGATCTCGCTTACAATAATCTTTGGGTTTCCATGTAGCTGTTGAATCGTTTCCATAAATGCAATATAAACTGTAACGGCTTTAAATGGATGTGATAATGCACAAAAGTGTGCATACTTGGTAAGTTTATCAACTACCACCATGATGACACTCTTTCCTTCAGACTTGGGTAAACTTGTGATCAAATCCATTGAAACCTCCTCCAAAAGTTGGCTTGGAATGGATAAAGGTTGTAATAGAATTGGGGTCTTAATTGTTTCAACTTTATTTCGTTGGCAAACCAAACATTCCGCCACAAACTTTTGAACATTTGATTTAAGGGCTTCCCAAAAAAATTCCTTATTAACCCTGTGGTAAGTTTTTAAAAATTCTGAGTGTCTTCCTAGGGGAGAAGTGTGCAATTCCATAAGAATCTTTTGTTTGAGTTGGGAATTCTTACATAGGTATAAGCGATCTTTGTACCATAACAAATCATTTTTCCAGCTAAATGTATCAGACATACTGGAATCTTGTTGTAACTTTCGAATAAGTGCCCACACTTCTTCGTCATTCTTCCATTCCTCTCTTGCTTCGTTTATCCAATTTGGTTGGATAATAGAAATGGCGCACAACAATGCTTTCACATCCTCATCCTTTCTTGAGAGTGCATCTCCCACCACATTTTGCTTCCCTTTTTTGTAGATGATTTCAAAGCATAACCCAACATCTTTGTGACCCACTTTTGTTGCTCTTCAGAGGATAATCTTTGTTCTAAAAAGTATTTAAGGCTATCATGATCTGTTTTTACGTTGAAGTGTCTTCCCATTAGGTAGGGTCGCCATTTCTTAAGTGCATGGAGTATTGCCAACATTTCCTTCTCATAAATAGCTTTGTGTAAAAACTTTCCCTTGATTGGACGAATTTCAAAAGCAATGGGGTCTTTCATATTGCATTAAAACAACACCAATTCCATTTTCTGAAGCATCACATTCCACAATAAAGGTTTTTGTGAAGGCCGACGTAGCTAAGATCGGTGCTTAGCACATTGCCTCTTTAAAATGTTCGGAGGCCTTTGTTGCTTCTGGAGTCCATGAAAATGTATCTTTATTCAATAATGTTGTTAGAGGTGCTACTATTTTCCCATAATTCTTAACAAACTTGCGATAATACCCTGTCAACCCGAGAAATCCTCACAAATGCTTTATGGATGTGGGGATTTTCCATTTCTCAATGGATTTAATTTTGCTAGGGTCTACCTTAATAGCTTCAGGAGATACAATATGACCCAGATATTCCACCTCTTATACTCCAAAGAAACATTTGGAGCTTCCTGCAACTTCCTGAGTGCACCCAGTTTTCCATGTTTCATGTTTAAAGAACGTTATAGGTGACAAGCTCCCAGTTCAAACAATATTTCCAGAACTTGACGCGAAAGGAAAAATCACATTGGAACCAGAAGCAGTCACAGAAAGAAGAACTTGACACCTACGAAATCGATCAATTTCAGAGTATCTCATCAAGTGGAAGAACTTATCCGCTGAAGATCCCCCATGGGAGGATGAGAATTTTATACAAAAGCATCTAGAACTACTCAAGCGTTGAAGACAATGCTTTTCAAAAGGAGAGAGGCATGTTAGGCCCCTATAATATTAGTGATTCCCCTATTAATATTGTCATTGTATCCCTTATTGTTATTATTGTGCCCCTATTGTCCCCATGTTGTTACTAGAATGCCCCATAGAAACCCAATATTGTTATTTTTGTGCCCTTATGTTATTTCTGTTATGTCGGCTTGATTATATTGTGACCCCTTAGACTCCTATATATAGAAGGGAGATTTAGTCATTTGTATCATCCAAGAATTGTTCATTTGTGTAATGTAAAGGAGGTTGCCCCCTCAAAGAGGCTGAATTCTAAAGTGTTGATTCATATTTTCTATCTTTTTGTGAGCTGGTTTCATAATAAATAACCTCTCTTTGCCACACTGTACCTATAGCAAAATAGAAAACTTCCACATTGCTTCTAGGGCTTCCACATTGTCCTTTAGTCTCCTTGCTTCACAGAAATTTCAGAGGATATATTGCTCAAGTTGGATGCCTAAAATGACTCCATATCACCTTCTATATATACCATAAAGAAGGGCTCCTAAAACATCATGTTTGAAGAAACACGTCCATTGGATTCTTCAATTCGGCCTACTTGACAATAATAATTATGTTAACTTCAAAAATTCATATCTCTCTAATGACAACTCGGATTCATACTATTTTAGATGTGTTGTAATTGTCTTTTCAAACACTATCATCCTCATCCATCACATATCGTGTAACTATAATGGGTCTACCCCAAAAACATGACTTCTACAAAAACCCCTTTCTTGGGTTCCAAGCCCACAAGCTGCCCTTGTGGCGCTTTGTCGTCCAACCCCTAAACCCTTTGTAAGAGCCCTATCCTAGGGTCTTCTAATAGATTTATTTCTTTAGAATTTTAAATGCAATAAGAGACAATAATTTACTTTCTTACAAGACTTTTAAACAATGAAAATTTTACCATTTACATTCTAATCCTTATAAGTTATAGTGAACATTTCATTTTAATAAATTTACATGAGTAATCTATAGAGGAATACCTATACCAGTGGCTGGTGGAGATGCCTTTGAGCTACTGCCCCTGTTGAACGCTCCTTGTGACTAACCCAACTGGATTTACCTCCCAGCCAACTAGGAAATAATCCCTAGCCCAAGAAACCTCCACAGGTTCCCTAGCCCTCCGAGCCGAAGTCCAACCAGATGTAGTGTGTGTGTCCAAGATGAATGATCCAGACTAAGATGAACAATGTTTCCCTCCTTTCAACAACCAAAGAAACCTCCAAAGATTCCTAAGGTCTCCAAAATCACAAAAAATCCTAAAATCACAACCAAACCCACAATAATAAGCAAGACCCAACATCTCCTTTTCTCCCTTCCCCCTTCTCTTTTTATACCCTCCCTCTCTTCTCCATCTCAACCACCTCTCATTAATGTCATTAACTTCTCATCCATCCTTACAGTTGAATTCTCTTCTCCCAAGTAAAGCTGAGAGTACATTTGGAAATGTGACATGAATATAAAATTGAGAAATTAATGGAAGAGGACCATGTCTTCTCCCAAGTAAATCTGAAAGTACATTTGGGAATGTGAGATGAATATATATTGATAATTAAATGGAGAGGACTATGTCTTCTCCCAAGTAAATGTGAGGGTACATTGGGTAATGTGAGATGTAGTTAAATGGAGAGGACCATGTCTTCTTCCTAGTAAATGTGAGGGTACATTGGGGAATGTGATATATCTATCTATCTATCTATATATATATATATATATATTGATAATGAGTTGGAGAGGACCATGTCTTCTTCCAAGTAAATGTGAGGGTACATTGGAGAATGTGAGATGTAACAAAATGGAGAGGACCATGTCTTATCCCTAGTAATTGTGAGGGTACATTAGGGAATGTGAGATGAATACATATATTATTTGAAATAATAGAAGAAGACAATATCCTACCTAAGATTCAATTTGAGAAGGTAAGTTGTGAATTTGAATAATAGAAATAATGAATTTTACATTAGACCAATATTTCTCAATATTTTCAGATAATGTAAACATTAATAAAATTTGCAGGATAAGATTTAAGTGGAGCATTACACCCTTGGGGCTTGGATTACCTCCCAAGCTACAAAATTCAACAAGTTTGACCTTGGATCATCCCACATAGTCTTGACAGTATGTATTCTTTTCTTTGAGGCGCAAGGAGTGGCTCCAATGTCCCACCAATGGGACTAGTGATGTATGGTGTACAAATGTGTCTCGGGACTTTTTTCTTAATTCATAAGCTTGTTAAGGCCAACACATTTTCACGCATATATTGTTGATGTTTGTAAGACTACTCTTTAAAAATTTGTAATGCATGTTTTCTTAACCTGTACTAAGATAATTGAACTACTTTGGTTGTGTTAGTACTTACATTATTGAAGAAGTGTTGTATTTCTTATCACCATTGTATCATCATTGTGGACTACTCCACGAGATACTAGATAGACCACCTTTGTGTATTGGCTATCACTGCTATCACAACCTTGTGGACTACTCCAGGGGATAATTGACATGCCATCTTTGTTTTCTGGTTATAGCGACTGTCACATCCGTGTGGACAACTCCATTGGATGGTGTACATGTTTTCCCCTTCACCTTGATTTTAATGACTGCCGCATGCGCTGTGGACTATTTTGCTGGGTCCTGGACACATCTTTCTAGTTCTCATGTGTCTCTTCTTGGGTGGTACTACTACCTCTCACTTAGAGGCTCACTTTACTCTCCCCCCTTTGTAATAAGAGAACCTTGACACAGTACATTACGCACTCACTAGGCACACTTACCTTGCTATTTGGAGATACCAGTGTAACTCTCTCATGTGCTGACAGCTACAGACAAGGAAAATATCTAAGTAAATGGAAACTGGGCCATCATACTTGATGGGACTCCTACACCGAACAGTTTGAGGTCTAGTTGGGACTTCATATCAGGCATATCCCCTTTGTTGGGTTGTCCAACATCATCAACAAAATGACACTAGAAGGAGGGCCTTACGATAGGTTGTGCCCATAGAGTTTGGTTTGAATCTATTATTTAAAAATGGCTCATCTTGACATCATAATATCGGGATGTCTTTCTACAAAGTTTGACTGTACCATCCCTGTGGAAGTTATCCATGACCTGTCCAAGTTAAAGTTTAGTGGTGAGGGTGAACCATCTTTTCGTGCACATGTGGGCCAAGTTATAAAAAATTTCCTACACTACAAGATAAAGTACAAAGATATCTGGACTGTATTACTCACCCTCACATTCGAATTTCATGCTCAACACTAGTGTTACACATTACCCTTTGTCTCTATCGATTCATTTTGTCAGCTTGCTGAAATGGTGATTAAGACATTTGATGAATATAACCACTGAGATTTCCGTGAAAAAAATCTTCCGTTTAAGTATGGAGCCTGACAAATCAGTTGAATACTTTATTGATCGCTTCCTTCACCTTTGTTACGAAATTCCTAAATAGCTTATGAACTTTTACTTCTTGAGAGAAGAGTTTAAATTCTTGGTTCATTTTTTTCAATATGGTGAACCTCCTAATTTACCTTCCTCCCCAACTCTTGTGGATCATTAAGCACCTCATATTGTAGAGGAGGAGCCCAACACCCTGTTTTTTCCTTGTCCTCCTCCCTTTCCGGTCTTGATGTGGGTTCCCCCTTCTGGTGATTCCAAAGCTAAGAAATATGCACAGTGGGTTCCCCCCTTGTGGTTATTACAAAGTTGAGAAATCTACGCAACATGTCCCAAGCCCATCTTCTCATATGTCTCATGCTTCAATGGAGGAAATTCCATAATGGCTCAAGAAGCATACAACAAAGACTCACTCCATTCTATAAGAGGACATCACGTGCATAACTAAAATGTCAAATATTATCTACATCTCTGCCATCCTCTATCATCTACAAGCCATGATTCCTTGTACCATGACTCGCTTGATCAATATTCTTCACCGGCCAGTTGTTCGTATTCACTTAATTCTCAAGCTGTTGGCTCAAATTGCAGTCAAGTGAAAGGAAATCACATTACATGGGCAGAGGATCAGAAAGGTGAGGACTCTATCAATCTTCCCTTTCTATTTCAAAATTTTCTGTATCAAAATAATGAGCTTCCATCCCTAAATGATACTCAATATGCTAATCTTAGTGGAACATCCTGTACAATAAATTATTTTGATCAACCCCTAGTTTTGGGCAGTCATCACTCCCATGCTTCCATATTCCGTGAAAAACACCCAAGCACATCATGTGATCTTCCATTTTCTCATGAAGACTCTAACTTAGATCTAGAATGTGTTCTGGTCAAAGAAGCTGTTCATATCAAAACTTCCTCTTCACCTCACTTACCCCCATTTCCTACCATTTACGACGCATCTACATGCGACAACGATACTCCATGTTCTTTTTCTTCTCCATTCAATGAGTTATATCATCTATTGACACAAGCCAATGATTTTTTCCATGATGAAGTTGAAAATAATCTAATCATAGAGTGCTCTTCCCATTTCCCATCATCTCTTTGTGTGCATGAAGATGTCTCTTCAAATCAGCTTACTGAAGCTGAAAAATCTGGTGAAACCTATGATAGAGATGGCTACCATCCTGAGAGCAGTTTTGAAATCAGCAACAAGAACAATCCTCAAGCCATAAATGATTTGGTTCATGCTTCAAAATATGATTCTTCAATTCTGGAAATTTTTGGTATGTACCAGGGAGTCAAGGCACTTCAACGTCCATTGATAGTTGAGGACCTTGTGATGCTAGAAAGCCTCCTGAACTAAATCAGATCTTGTTTCTAATGCAAAATCCATCTATTTGCATGGTTTCATTCAATGTGGATCCCTGTGTAAAAAAAGTTTGGTATTCCAGGTGTGATCCTTCAAATTTTCAAAATTTTACTTATAACCGAATCCACGAATCTACTACATCACGTATATCCATGCACATCTCTTACATCAAACTCAGGTTGGGAATGTTCATCTATCATGAAATCACGGGATTGTGAAGTTGACCATCTCAAAGACTCTCTTTGCCCGTTATCATACTTATCGAATTCCCCTTTGTAGGGTCATCTCCTCGACCTTCTTATGAACATTGCATTGCAAATCCGTTTGTCATATCTAGCTCATAACGAACTTGATTCCATTATTTAGAGCATTCGCGATATTGTTCAAATGGATTTTTCTTTTTTCATTTCAAACTAGGAATCTAAAGTTTCAACCATCTGATCTGATCATTCCTCTATCTTGGCTGACTGTCATTTATCTTATCATTTTCCCAATAGAACATCTAATCAAAGTTGCTTCATGCTCTTTGATATTCATTGTTTAGCATCTTTCTCCTCAGATTTCTATCAAGCAGGTGAGGTACTTCAGCCTACACTAATGGTTATGGAAGGTCCTCTATATCTTGGCATGATTGTTGAGAATGATCCAATTTATTTTTCCTTACAATATTCCCATTGTGATCCCGTCTGTCAAATCAATAATTCACCCTTTCACAGATCACGAGGCTATCCAAACATCCATCATGAATTTCATGGTATAATCGATGAATGGCTGGAACAAACTTACTTGGTAAGCCATGTTGCAGGCAACAAGCTTCAATCCTTCCTCGCACTTGCTAAGAAGCTTGTTGCAGAAGAGGACGTACTTGCAGTAAGTTTTTGAGGTTTGTTTAAAAAGGGTATCCATAAAAAAGGTAAGCACATGTATTAGGTTGTTGTAACACATCTTTCTGTCCATAGGAAAGACCTTCCTTTCTATGTGCAGTCTGTTGAATTTTTTGTATTTTCTACTTTTTATCTATTTTAGTCACTTGTATATTTGTGGATGCAGGTCAGGAGTGACTACTGTGGCTTCACTAGAAATTTCATTTCACGTAACCCTGACCATTTAGCTGTTAGCAGAGGAGTAGGATTAGTTGCATCTAATTTTTCCCTTCCTTGCACTCATCTTGCACTCATAGTCCGTCATGGTTTTCTTATTTTACAACTTTCTTTAGTCATTTTTCTTTCTTGTCTTCTGGTTTTGTTTCCTTGTTGTGTACACCTTTCCTCTCGTCTTTTTTTCCTTTCGCGTTGATTTTTTTCTATTTGTTTGCACTATGCAAATAAGTGTTGTGCATGCACTATGTTCTGGTTTCCGAATGGGTATGTGGTTGAGGTTCAAAGAGTCTTTTGACACTACAATGTTTGTCCAATCCTGTGTCCATCTTCTTTGTGCTTGGTTGTAACTTCTAGCCGATGAAATCTTGACGGAAAATATAATCTATTTGTAAGGAAAGTTTTGGTTGAACCATGAGCCTATGTCTAGTCTAGGAAACCTCATGCCTATACTAAGTTTTTTTCTTTGGTGTGTTCAAGCTTATCCAACTATTATAAATGGAGTAGGGGGAAATCTAAATGAGCAAGCCTAAATCAGAGGTCTTTACATGCTTCTCTCAAGGAACAACCTCTCCTCTCAATAAGTTGGGATCGATCTCCTTCCCCAGAAATAACTAAGTGCATATGTACAATTCTCTTTCAAAAAATAACAAAGGCAAAATAAGAGAAAGGATTCCTGTGCAGAGAGGTGAAGTAGGCAACTCGAACAGGGTAATGTCTAGGCTCATTGGTAGTGGAGAAATTCTTGTGTTCTTGTGTGACTTTGTCGGGGTACTGTTCAGGCCTGTTGGCGGTGGAGCAATACTAGGGATGACAAAATATACTTTGAAAATATTAAGTTCGCGAGCCAAATTACCCTTCCCGATTTGAAACACTGTGATCTGGCTGAATTTTGTGTTGTGTTCAACTTAGTCAGTACAAGGTGAATCATGTTTTTTGACGGGGTAAGTGGGGAAGTGGTGGGCTCTAGTATTGCAGCAATAATGCTGCAACTCCTAGGACTCCCTTCTTTACTTTTATCAACCTGGTAGTTCATAACAAACTTGGAAGCGACGGTACTATATGCACAAGTACTAGCTCTTGTTGCAGCTGTCACTTGGTTAGCCAGCACAAGTCCGCTAGGAGCTTAAGCCAACTTCTATGAGCTCTAAGAAGAAGCTTTTTAACTGATGGATGGAAGCTAACTCAAAGGAAGTTAATCTACTTGCAGAAAGAAACTGAAAAGCTGAAAGGAAACACAAACCCTAACAAACCCTAATTCTACCAGCTAGCCCTACTGATGCAAGAAAGAGGATGGAAGCTACTGGAAGAGATGCCATTGACTTCTAAGAAGGTAAAATGCATGTGTCTAAGCTACTTATATAGTAAAATCTGAAGAAAACATCTTTTTGTATTTTTGAATAAGTTGTCAGAATTATCACGCATGTGATTTAACTGTTTTTGACTGTGCAGAGGTGGATTGGCAAGAGGGAATGCTTGCAGGAGATCAAGAAGGTTCAGAGAGGGCCTAAGGGGTCCCTGGCACCTTTCCAGAGAGTTTCAAAGAGTTTGGGTATCAAGAAACCGCTTTCGTGAGCTTCTACAGGAAGTCTGCAGCAGTTCTACAAGATGTTCTGGAATTTCTACAGGATGTTCTGTAATTTTCTACAGGATGTTCAGAAAGGGGATTTTGGAGGATGGATGGAGGAAGAAAGGTGAAGGAGTGGGTATGGAGGTGAGATAAGGGTGTGTGGAGGTCCAGGACTTGGTGAATGGAGCTGAGGAGTGGCGAGGATGGTTGGATTGGTTGAAGGAGGAGCGGAGAAATGTTGCACAAAATATGGGAATTAGGGCAAAGCGAGCGATTGTGGCAAATGTGAGGCAAGAATCCGGGTTGGAGGATGGAGCAGGTGGGATTGATGGAGTATGGACAAATAAAGAAGTACTACAGGTGCTCTACAAGTTATTTTTCAAACTAAACAAACAAAGACTTGGGAAATCAAGGACCTAATTACTTTGACCCAATCTGACCTAGATAACAACAACGAAAATGAACAAAAGTCTATTTGCAACAAAATCATGTGAAGTAACTATGAAACTAAGCAATCATGAACCTAAGCATGCAACCAAAAATGATATCAACTTCGGAAAATGAAAATCTAACACTAATAATTGCATGGCGAAGCAAAGATAGTGTTTTTGGTGGCAGCAAGGACACCTTGGTCCCAGCTCATGGTCCCACTGAGGGAGAGGTGAGATCCGAGGTGCTTGATAGCCTTTTTCTAAAGATATTCCCTATTATTAACCTATCAAATTAATCTGAACATGAAAAGCCTTCTTAATCATCAACCATGAGCTATGTAACTAAGCAAGATTCTAATATACTTAACAGAATTATTTTGCAAAGACATAAAAAACGAATAACAATACACAAAGGAAGCCTTGGCACTTGGGTTGGGCCCAGCCCCAAGAGCTACAGGCTCCTAATAAAACTCAGAACTGATGCCAAATGAAGCTGCTTTCCATTACTAAAAAATAACCATGTCACAAGAAAGTTATACAACAACAGCTACAAAATGAGCTGAGAAAATAACAGCACTCTAGTGCAAAATAACAACAGTCCAAAAAGTAACCTACGAAGGCTGGAAGCCTTCCTATTTATGCACTATGAGGGTCTCCAACAACCCTCCTTAATTCAAGGGGCTCAACTGCTCCAATTGCCAGTGATCAACCACTTTACTCAAGATTGCTCGGCTTCCCTTAGGAATCCCTTTCAGTGGCCTGCTAAACTCCAAGCTGAGGGTGGAGATTTCGAGGAAGGGGCCATTGAATGCAGGGGACACTATGAATCCTCACCCTTGTCCCTTCATGCTTGGCTATCATCTGGCACATAATTGCTTGGCCTTGGTCCAAAATTTATCCAAAAATATGCATTAACAATGTGTTAGCCTCCTTGGTCAAGTGACTATCCTTATTCGTTCAACTAACATAAATATACTCAAAAAACATGCATAAACTATGAAAAATGGTGGATTGATGAAGAAAAACTAGGAAAAATGAGCCCAATAAGTTACCCAATTTCGGGACTCATCATCACCCCCTTGCTGACTGGGTTGCTCATCCTCTGAGCAACTAATCCAGCTCGTCATCCTTGATTTCCTTGACCACCTCCCTCACATCCCAGGCCTCCGAGGTGATATCCTCTTCACTGTCATGAAATCCTTCTTTTCTTTCCACTTGTTCTCACTGCCTGTGTTCCTCCTCTTCTTTGACTCCCTCCAGCATCCCCAAAAGCAAGGGAGGATTGAACTTGAGGCTGATCCAATTGGCCTGAAGGTTCTGTATGGACTATTTGTAGAGGGGTACTCTCGCTAAGGCCTCCATCATCCTTTTTAGAGAGTGGTATTCTCTTATTTTTAGGCTGTGGGACAGTGAATTCCACCTCTGGGAGCAATCATGAACACGGTTATCTCCCAACAGTCTCTCCATGTCCTCAAAATGGGCTATGGCTTGAGCTTGTCTCTCAATATAATCTGGTAGGGCCTGAGCGTCATTGGCCAAGTGCTGGTGGGCATATATTAGTGCTGAGGGATCCTCCGGCTCTGCTCTAATCATTAGTGGCTCCTTTAGTTCCTTTTCCATAACATTTCGGACCTCTGCTACTCTATTTTCTTCATGATTTAGCCAAGAGGCCATGGCCATCAGTTGCACATCTCCTACCGTAGCATTGGGATCCCATAAATTCAGGTTGGGAAGAGCCAAGTTGTGTAGGTAGAACTTTGATAGTTTGGTCTTGTCCTCTGATGAGCTACTGTCACATAAAGCCATGAATTGATGGTAGTTTTGAAATGGAGTGATGCCCCTTTGGGCCAAGGTGTTAATCTGGAATTGCAACCACTGATCCTTAATGTATAAGGCATATGATTTGGTAGGTTGCCTACACTACATTGCCTCCACTGCCCAGCTGGCCATGCAGGCCAGTTGGGCCTCCTTCTCTTGTATATGTTGCTTTAGATACTGTATCTCCTGTGTTGCCTGCAATTCCTTCTCCTGTAGCTGTGTAGTTAATGCCTCTATTTCAGCCTGCGACCCATCTCTCTTCTGCTGTTAATCAGGGGTTTCTTTGTCTGTTGTGGGCTCCTCTTGTTGCTACTGTTCTCCCAAGGTGTGGGGCCTATCTTCCTTATAGTGTCCCTGTAACTGTAGCTACTGTTTAAGCAGCTCATTTTCTTCCTGTAGCTTGGCCCGCTGACTGCTTTCTACATGCCGTACCATAGCCAATTCCTTTCTTGCCTCTTTGAGCTGTTCTTCCAAGGGACCTATATCTTCCACACCCTTGGACTTGGCGATCTTCATCCAAGTGTGGGTCCTCAGTCTCTCTTCTTCTAGTGCAAATAATAGTGGCACTGCGAATTTTTGGGGAACTATCTTCTCGGCCTCTAACAGGTTATAGTAGGAGCCCAAGTTGGGCTGGGGGCTAGGTTCCACAATGTTTTCCATCTTCTCTTCCTCCTGGGACAATTTAGCTACCTTTTCTTCCAATTCCTCGATTTCCTTTAGTCTAGCCAGTGTTTCCTGTAGAATTGTCTCAACATTCTATAGAGAGGTCTTTGTTTCTATAATTTTAATCCTTTCTCTCCAGGTGGACATTTTTGGGCTTCCCTGTTCATAGGTGATGGATGCTTTTGGAGGAGACCTTTCCTTTTGTTTAGCTGTGGTGTCCACAAATCGTAATTGGCTCTTTTCACTGTGGCTGGGGTCTGCCATCTTTTATCCGCGTGCTCCTTCTTGCCTTAAATACATGGAAGGCTCCCTTTTTCACTTCCCCTTTTGCTTTGGAGATGTGCTTAAGGCAGCCAACATAGTTGCTGCCTCCCTGGCCAAGATCTCAGGTGATTTCTCCTTTTGTTGCTCTGTTTCCATACTTCCTATAGAAACTGGTTCAACTGGTTTCATGCTTCCTGTAGAAACTGTTTCAGTCTGTTTGGCTGGATGGGTCTTTCCTTTTAATTCCTGTTTGGTTGCTTTGGTTGTGCCCTCCTTTGTTTGGAATTTTTTAGTCCTCTCTGCTCTACTCTGCGATCATTTTTCCCTGGGCGTTTGTGCCATTGATCCTCCCACAACTTTAGGCTCAACAACTTGGACTTTTCCTCGTTTCTCTTTCTGTTCTTTCTGTGGTGGTCTGTCCTGTGTTTCTTTGCCACTAGATTTCTCTCCTGCCTTAGTGTTTTCCTTTTCTTCACTACTGGATGAGGTGAATTCCTCGGCTAGAATTTGAATATCATCATCTCTGGACATGTTGCGGAAAATCTCCCAGGAGAGGGGGACAGTGTAGGTGTGGAGGGCGTCTTCTACTAAAAGCTTGATGAGCCCATGATGGGCTAACTGATCCGGTGTCCCTTCCTTCAATTTCATGCCACCTTCAATTAAGGATTGCAGAAGAAAATAAGGGATGCTCAACTTCTGTTCTGGAGGTAGATCCAACCCATGTCTTAGTTCTCTCAGCAACAGGAAATGATAGCCGTAGACAATACTGAACCGCCCCTCACATGTAATGTATTTCATGATTTGGAGATTGGCTTCACTCCAAAGAGGATGTAGGCTGGCTCTTTGGACCCGATTCTTGTCTTTTGCAAACTGTTCCTCGGGTAGGAATAATTCTTTCTTGGCTTTTTGGCCCAATGCCCTCTCCTCTTTGCTCCAGGGTATTCCTAATGGCAGACTAGTAACTCGACTAATGAGTTTAGGGGTAAGCTTTAGGGTCAACCCTCTGAAGTTCACTGTGGCCTGTGCCTTTGATTTAGGTTGCAGGGACATTAAGAATTCCTCCATTATCTCATCATCATGTCCCTGAATTTTGTCACTAAAAGTCATCCATTTGGCATGGGTGAAGAGGTTCACCACCTCAGGATTTTCACGCAGTTTATTGGAATCCGAGGGTTCCTTCCTAATAAACCCCCCTGGCATGGTGAGAGTGCTCTTTTTTAATGCTTTGAGTAGAAAGGGAATGCTGTTTTATGGTTTCCTCCTTTGAACTTCAAGAAAGGATCTCTCGGGTGTTTAGATTTTAATCTGCACCAATTCCCTGGTTCTAATGCTTTTGCTACCCAATAACTCGGTTGTCCGTGTATAGAAGGAGGAATTAGGTTTCCACAGACAGGACACAAAGATCAATTTTCATCCCAGCATGCACACAACTGTGTAAGTTAGAATTCTTCACACATAAGTTAGCCCTCACAGTGCCTTATATTTTCTACAGGAACTTTTTTTAACCGGAAGCGTGGAGGAGAATGTTGACACAGAACCGACTGAGGAATTTCGTGCAACACACAGGAAAACTGTTGTTTTTGACTCACAGGAAGACTTATCTCTAATTCTCCTACTCCAAATAGTTCAATTCACCACCTTTCCAAATATACCATGCATGAAAGAGTGTTTTCGAGCCTACCTCTCTCAGAACTCCAAATTTGATGCAGAAAAGTCCAGGTCTCTCTGCTCTGGAAGGCTATGCTGTACTTCCTGTAGAACTTCTTCCTATAGAACACTCGACCGGCTTCTATAGGATGTCACTGCGCCTCTGAACGAGCTCGGTACATGGGAGAATTTTGAAACAGGCCGAAAAGCTCAGTGGAGGATGACGGGTCAACAGATTGCGGAAGCGGAGGACGAGTACTTCGGCCAAGGACGTTGCAAGTGCAAATGAATAGTGGGTGTGCGATTCTTCAACCAAACATTTTTGAACTATGGCGCAATTCGTGGCAAGGGGGTGAGGTGGCCAGGATGAACCGTTATCCAACGTCACGACCATCATTTCTCTGTGTGTCGTTGGCCGCCATTACCTCCCCTCTGCCATTAACCACCGCCACCACTGCCAGTCTATCGATTTTCCCCAATTGGACACTCCACACATGTCAGCTGCACGGCTCATTGGCGATTTTGAACGTAACTGAGCTTGTTCGAATCCCATGAAGCCATGTAACTAGCTGAGGGTGGCCAGTTTGATTGGCCCCCGATCCTCGTTTAATCCAAACCATTTTCACAGACATGCAGTTTCTGAAATATAGTTTATGTAATTGATGAATAAGGTTAGACACTTATCTGCGTGGCCGTTGACGCGCTATGCAGACTTTAGGTCTCAGAATCACTGCCTCGCTTGTTGCTGCCTTGTGCATGGGTGTTAGAGCCCATCCTTTCATTTGTTGAAGCTGCATGCATGGCTTTGAAATCTGATCCTTCTGTTGGCAATGCTGCATGCACAGGTTCTGTTCGGTTTCAGTTGTCGAGGATGTGTTCACGTCCAAGAGGAGCCTTTTTACATGTTCCCTGTGTTGATTTCAACTGCCCCTGCCTCCAGTGTATGCGCTCGAGATGGATCAGCTGCTACAGGATTCCTGTAGGATATCTTGTAGCTGCTTCTCCTCCTGGGATGCAGGCTAAACGAGTAGGGCCATATTGCGGACAAGGACCAGATGCATTGACGAAGAGTCTAGATGGAGCTTGGATAGGTAGAGTGTTTGAGACTTTGCTTCTTGACTTGTCACTTGATTTTTTTTTTTTTTTGTCATTCTGAGGAAAACAAGATTTCTTGTAGACTATGCAGGAACACATAACGAGGTGGGTGACAGAGGTGTTAAGAGGTCGAACAAAGGCCTATATGGTGATGGGTTGAATAGAGGGGTGGCTGCAGGCCTAAAAAACTAATCCCAACCATCAGATTCCCTTTCAAAATTGAATTTGGCTCATCCGGCGGTTCTACAGGATGTTTCCTGTAGAAATACAGAACTTCCTGTAGAAAGCCTAGAACTTCCTATAGAAGGTGGAATCTCGACCCGAAATGTGATCAAATTCTAGGAAAGGCAACTAGCCATGGAGGGAGTGTCTATAGGGATGTATTGGAGCCTGGTACAGACCCCTATCCTCATTTTTGTGACCCTCCTTACCTGCAATGTATTCCCTGCAACCGGCAATTATTTCACAGAGATTAGGCCTGTTTTTTTTTTTTTTTGAGATACAGCGAGGGCGGCTCCATGAGGTTTTCACCCTTGCTATCTACCCTGGGCGCCTCAAAGAGGTTTTCACCCAAGGATTTTTTTATTTCCCATTTTTTTTTTTTTTTTTTTAGCAAGAACAGCTGGGATGCGCCTCCCATCAGCGGAGTTTTTCAGCCTCACTGTTGCCCCTGAGGCGCCCTCAGAGAGGTTTCACCCAAGGATGTTTTTTATTTTCCCATTTTTTTTTTTATTGTGATCGAAGGTGTGGGTGGAAATAGAAGGCAGGGCCTTTGCTCCATAACAATCACTGATTTTTCCAAAAGTTTCAGTGAACTCCTTGCCTCGAAGAGGTTTCCTGTAGATTTTCAAATCGATGCCCATTGACGAGCATGGGGATGGCTTCTTCATCAATGGTCCTAATAAGGACTGAACCATTGTCATTGCATTTTTCCACTGTATATGGTCCTAACCATCTTGTCCTCAACTTCCCTTTGAAATCCTTATATCTTGAGTCATACAACAGCACCCAATCTCTTGTATGGAATTGTTTTTCATTAAGTTGCTGGTCATGCCATATCTTCCTCTGAAGTTGGACTACTTCTGTGTGGAGGAGGGCCTGCATTCTCTGTTCATCTAATCCATTTAGCTGCAATAATCTTTCACGTTGAGCATGGCTGAGATCTAAGTATAGCTAAGATGCCACCCTCAATGTGTTGTACTCAAACTCTATGGACAACAAAGCTTTCTTCCCATAGACCAGCTCATAAGGTGTGAAACCTGTTGTAGTTTTCCAAGTGGTGTTGTAGGCCTAGGTGGCCTCAACCAGGTGATATGCCCAATCCTTTCTGCTGCTGCTCACCACCTTAGTCAAAATTTCTTCCAATGCTCTATTAGTGACTTCCACCTGCCCATTTTCTTATGGATGATACAGGGTGGAGGTTATGTGCTTGATCTTGTGATGAGCGAGAAAGTCTTCAATCAAGTTAGAGGTGAATTGGCTTCCTTGATCGGTGACTAACTCTCTTGGGTAGGCAAACTTGTAGAAGATATTTTCCCTTAAAAAATCAACCACTTTCTCTTCTGTTGCTGCCTTGATTGCCTTTGTTTCAGCCCACTTTGTCAGGTAGTCGGTGCACACAATGATGTAAGACCTTTGCTTTGAAGGAGGGTTGATAGGACCCACAAAATCCATGCCCCACCTCTCAAATGGCTCAAAGGCCACTTGAGGTTGGAGGGGCATTTCATCCCTTGGAGTCGGTTTCCCCATCCTCTGGCATCGGTCACATTGGCTGATGTATCTTCTGACATCTTGGTGAAGAGTAGGCCAATAGTAGCCTGCCTGTAGAATTTTGAAGGCAATCCTTTTTGTTGCAAAGTGGCCTCCACAGGGTCCATCGTGACAAGTTAGGAGGATGTCAAAGACTTCCTCCTCCCTAACACAACGCCTCAAGATCTGATTTGGGCCAAGTTTGAATAGGTTGCCCTTGATCCAAGTGAATGGGGCACTCTTCCTCACAATTCTTCTCTTCTCCTTTGAGGATAGGTGCAGAGGGAATTGTGCTGAGACCAAGTAATTTGCTATATCAGCAAACCATGGAGAGAGTACTGAGATAACAAACAGGTGTTCATCTGGCATCTGGTCATCCATTGTCCCTTCTTCACCTGTAGGCAAATCCAATCTAGATAGGAAGTCAACAACAACATTTTCCTTACCTGGCTTGTCGACAATAGTCAAATCAAATTGCTGCAACAATAGTAACCATCTAATGATACAAGCATTTACATCAGCCTTATTCATTAAATATCTAATCGTAGCATGATCAATGTGTACGAATGTTTGATAACCAGTGATGTAGTGTCTGAACTTGTTCAGGGAATGGTCACAACTAGGAACTCTTTCTCGGTTACAGTATAGTTCATCTCTACCTTGGATAGGTTTTTGCTAACAAAGTATATGAAATATGGTAGTTTCTCGTCAGCCTGTCCTAAGGCTGCCCCTATGGATTTGATCAAGGCATCAGTGTGGATGTGGAAAGGTAGGGCACAATTTGGACCTCTCAAGATCGGGTCGGATACCAGCTTATCTTTCAACTCATCCAGAGCCCCTTGGCAGTCATCAGTCCATTTAAACTCAACATCTTTCCCTAAGAGGCTAAATAATGGTGAGGCTAGCTTACTGAAATCTTTGATGAATCTTCTATAATATCCTGCCAAGCCTAGAAAACTCTGAACATCTCTGACCTTTTGAGGAGGTGGAACCTTTTGGATGATAGCGATCTTGTTAGGATCCACCTGTAATCCTTGCTGAGAAATTGTATGACCTAGCATAGTCCCTTCAGTCATCAAGAATTCACATTTTTCGGGTTTGAGGGATAGGTTCATCTCAATACACTTGGTTAAAACTTTTCCCAGGTTAGTCAATGCTTCTTGGAAGTTGGACCCATAAGGAGTAAAGTCATCCATATAAATTTCCACCAATCATGAACCAGTTCAGCAAAGATGCTCAATATTGCTCTCTAGAAAGTGGTAGGAGCGTTGCACAGCCCAAAGGGAAGGACCCGGTAGGCAAAGGTCCCCCATGGACAAGTGAAGGTGGTCTTATCTTGGTCCTCCGGGCTGATTTGGATCTGATTATACCCGCTGAATCCATCTAGGAAAGAGAAGAACTTCTTTCCTGCCAGTCCATCCAACACTTGATCTATGAAAGGAAAAGGGAAATGGTCCTTCTTGGTGGCTTTGTTAAGTTCTCAGTAATCTACATAGATTCTCCACTTCCCGTTTTTCTTGGGCACAAGCACTAGAGGTGAGACCCACTCAATATCAGAGATGGGGTAGATGAATCCTGCATCCAACAATTTTTGCAATTCTTCTCTGACAATATATTTAAGGGCTGGATTCATTCTCCTCTGAGGTTGCCTGACTGGTTTACAATCTTCTTTAATGTAGATGTGATGATTACAGACTGAAGGGTGGACTCCTTTCATCTCCTTATAGCTCCAAGTGACAACATCCAAATGATTATTCAATAAGCTACACAGCTCCTTATCCTGGGAGGGAGATAGGGAGGAGCTGATCTTTAAGGTTCTTTCGGGGCCAAATTCCACACTCTTAGCTCTGGGAGAGGTTAGATCAGTCACACAGAGGTCCACTAAAGCACTGGCTTGGGTATCTTCCACCAACTCCTCTAATAACAGTGCACTGGGAGGTGGGTTTTGAATCAAATTATCAATCAAGTCATCCTCGGTTTGAGGGCCTCCCATGGTGGCTTCTACTGTGCACAAAGGTGTAGAGTAGACCTCGCCCTCGTCTCCCTCTTCCAACTAGAGTGGTAAGTCATGCTCTAGCAGAGGTTGGGCAGGAGGATAGCGGACTAGCTGCTTGGACATAGGCCCATTCTTGATGGTCATGCTTCCAGCTCGACAACTGATGTAAGCATCCGCAGTAGCTAACCAAGGCCTTCCCAAAATTGAGGGAGTATCCAGTGAGTTTTGCCTTTGGCTGAAGGACCGAGAAGTCCGCAGGGTACTCCCAAGAGTCAACAAAGACCAGGACATCTTCCACAATCCCTTTGGGAGTCACGGTGGAGCGGTCTGCTAACTGCAGTACTGTTGAGGTCTTCCTTAAGGAACTCTGAAGGTTGAGTTTAAGCATATGTCCCTGGTCATCACATTAATGGCAGACCCTAGATTGATCAAGGTGTGGGGGATTATGGTGCCATTGATGTGGACATCAACTACAGGACTCCCAGGGTCCAAATATTTTGGACATATTACTTGCCCTAACATTAGATCAGACAATTGTCCTATGACATTGATAGTCGGGGCATCTCTCTTGTGCCTGCCTGGGTGCCTGAAACACTTCTCCTTGAACAATTTGTTGTATATTGGTACATATTTTATGGCCTGGAGAAGTGGTATTTTCACACACAACTGCTTAAGTTCTCCTAGAACTTCAGTCTCCTCTGGGTTTGGTTGTGTGGTTACTGTTAGTTGCTCAAGAAAGGGTGGATTGGCTTTGGTTTCACCTTCCTGTTTTTCTTCTTCATCCTCCGGGGGAGGAAGTTGGTGGTCTGGAAGGACCTTCCCAGATCGCAGGTTGATCTCCTGGATCTCCACAACACAGGTAGGGCATGTTGTTTCCCCAGTGTATACCTGCTGGGCCTCTCTATTGTTGGGCTTCGGGTTCGGTTGAGCAGGCATCTGGGGTTGTCTTGGAGGAGCAGGAGGTAACGGTTGTGGTTGAGCAGGTGGTGGAGGCAAAATGGCAGAGAGAGAGTTGTATTAGGGTCTCCACCCCTGCTGAGGTGCATTCCACTGAGGCTATGGTTGGACATGTGAGTGAAATGAATGAGGAGGAGGTTGAGTGTGGTATTGAGATGGATAAGACCACGGAGGAGGTGTGGACCAGGAAGGCTGAGCAGGGGGACCCAAGAAGGTATTTGAGCGGATTGGTTGGGGCTATAATAAGGTTGGAATGTCCCTTGCATCACATACTGGTAAGGTCTGGGCCCATGCAGCCTCCTTTGGTTGAGGAATTAGAGAGGTTCAGTGGTTGCCTCAGTCCCCTGGTACATGGCTTTAAATCCGGGCAAGGTTGGGCATTGGTTTGTGGGGTGGTCTTCCTCACAAACGAAACATACCTCTACTAAGTGCAATGGACATTCTTTCTTTTGCGGAAATGAAATTGCAGAATGGAAATGAAATAAACTACTTAGCAGAAGGTCGTAGTATAAAATAGAAGAAAAGCAACAATCACGAATACTCTGACGCTTACCCGGCAACGACGCCAAAAAGAATGGTGGGCTCCAGTATTGCAACAATAATGTTGCAACTCCTAGGACTCCCTTCTTTAGTTTTATCAACTCGGTAGTTCGTAACAAACTTGGAAGCGACAGTGATGTATGCAAAAGTACTAGCTCTTGCTGCAACTGTCACTTGGTCAGCTGGCACAAGTCTGCTAGGAGCTTAAGCCAACTTCTATGAGATCTAAGAAGAAGCTTTTTAACTGATGGATGGAAGCTAACTTAAAGGAAGCTAATCTACTTGCAAAAAGAAACTGAAAAGCTGAAAGGAAACACAAACCCTAGCAAACCCTAATTCTACCAGCTAGCCCTACTAATGCAAGAAAGAGAATGCAAGCTACTGGAAGAGATGCCATTGAGTTCTAAGAAGGTAAAATGCATGTGTCTAAGCTACTTCTATAGTAAAATCTGAAGAAAACATCTTTTTGTATTTTTGAATAAGTTGTCAGAATTATCATGCATGTGATTTAACTGTTTTTTAATGTGCAGAGGTGGATTGGCAAGAGGGAATGCTTGCAGGAGATTAGGAAGGTTCACAAAGGGCCTAAGGGGTCCCTAGCACCTTTCCACAGAGTTTCACAGAGTTTGGCTATCAAGAAACTTCTTTTGTGAGCTTCTACAGGAAGTCTGCAGGGGTTCTACAGGGTGTTCTGGAATTTCTACAGGATGTTTTGTAATTTTCTACAAGATGTTTGGAAAGGGGATTTTGGAGGATGGATGGAGAAAGAAAGGTGAAGGAGTGGGTGTGGAGGTGAGGTAAGGGTGTGTGGAGGTCCAGGACTTGGTGAATGGAGCTGAGGAGTGGCGAGGATGGTTGGATTGGTTCAAGGAGGAGCGGAGCAATGTTGCACAAAAATATGGGAATTAGGGTAAAGTGAGTGATTGTGGAAAACGTGAGGCAAGAATCTAGGTTAGAGGATGGAGTAGGTGGGATTGATGGAGTATGGACAGATAAAGAAGTAATACAGGTGCTCTGCAAGTTATTTTTCAAACTAAACAAACAAAGACTTGGGAAATCAAGGACCTAATTACTTTGACCTAATCTACCTAGATAACAACAACGAAAATGAACAAAAGTCTATTTGCAACAAAATCATGTGATGTAACTATGCAACTAAGTAATCATGAACCTAAGCATGCAACCACAACTGATATCAACTTCGGCAAATGAAAATCTAACACTAATAATTGCATGGCGAAGCAAAGATAATGTTTTTGGTGGTAGTAAGGACACCTTGGTCCCAGCTCATGGTCCCACTGAGGGAGAGGTGAGATCCGAGGTGCCTGATAGCATTTTTCTGAAGATATTCCCTGTTATCAACCTATCAAATCAATCTGAACATGAAAAGCCTTCTTAATCATCAACCATGAGCTATGTAACTAAGCAAGAATATAATCTACTTAGCATAAATTATTTTGCAAAGACATAAAAAACGAATAAAAATACACAAAGGAAGCCTTGGCACTTGGGTTGGGCCCAACCCCAAGAGCTACAGGCTCCTAAGAAAACTCAGAACTGATGCCAAATGAAGCTACTTTCCATTACTAAAAAATAACCATGTCACAAGAAAGTTATACAACAATAGCTACAAAATGAGCTGAGAAAATAACAACACTCTAGTGCAGAATAACAACAGTCCAAAAAGTAACCTACGAAGGCTAGAAGCCTTCCTATTTATGCACTACGAGGGTCTCCAACAACCCTCCTTAATTCAAGGGGCTCGGCTGCTTCAACTGCCAGTGATCAACCACTTTACTCAAGACTACTTGGCTGCCCTTGGGAATCCCTTTCGGTGGCCTGCTAAACTCCGAGCTCAGGGTGGAGATTTCGAGGAAGGGGCCATTGAATGTAGGGGACACCCTTCCTATGAATCCTCACCCTTATTCCTTCATGCTTGGATATCATCTGGCTCATAATTGCTTGGCCTTGGTCCAAAATTTGTCCAAAAATCTGCATTAACAACATGTTTGCCTCCTTGGTCAAGTGACTATCCTTATTCGTTCAACTAACATAAATATACTCAAAAAACATGCATAAAATATGAAAAATGGTGGATTGATGAAGAACAACTAGGCAAAATGAGCCCAATAAGTTACCCAATTTTGGGGCTCATTAGGAAGCCAAAGTGATCTGCACAACGAATCAATACTCACTTAAAGGCTAAGGCCCTGCACTGAAACATACCAAAACAGAGAAGCTGGTATTCAACTCGTGTGTCACTAAGTGTTGTAGTGACTGCAACAACCTCCAAAATTTTGGCCTCCATCCAAAATTCAGAGCCTTCCTTGGTTTTTCATTTGATGGTTACAAACACTTGAGCTCACTCCATGAGCTCTTGTGAAGCCTTTTCACCCTTTTTCTTATTTAACCAGTGGTCATATTTTGGTATATTTATTGCTTTGTCATGTTTGTGATCATGTTCTGGTGAGTTTGAAGGTTTTCCTTTGTGTGTTTGGGTTGTCTTTGCTATGTAAACATCTGTCGTAGTCACACACAAAGTTGTAAGAATTGTTGCAGTCATCATGGTCGTCTAAAGGTCTATCTCAAGTGTTGTGCTTTTCAATTTCAGCTCTAAGATATTCTCACCGAGGGCATGTTTTTTCTTGTTGTAGTAGTGGTCTATGTTGTATTTTTGTTGGAGTATTCCAAGTGTATGATCACGATATCAAGTCTACACAAGTTCACTTGCTTTCAACACTTAGCCATTTTCTTGAAAATCTATCCGCCTAGATAACCCTCTTTCACCGGATCCCGATTGAGCTACACTACGCAGTTTCAACTATTAGTGACCTTAATCTGTTACCTTAAACTGTGCAGTTCTTGAGGCTGTCCTCCAGGTTAGTTGCACTACACAATCCTAGAGGTGAGCAGTCTGTCTGCCTCCCATAACTGCACAAAAACTGCCTCCATGTCAAAATTGAACTGCGCATTTCTCAAGCATAATCATCAAGCCTCCTTCTATTCTATTGGAACCCTGCACTGCACCAAGACCTAGGTCTACGCAAACATGTCGAATAGGCCTCCTACTTCCCGTGCTGCATTGATCTCCAAAACTATGTAAACAGGTCCAGCTAGTCCTCTGTTGCCTTACTCTACACTACCTTTAGAAAATGCACAGACATGTCTAGTAGGCCCTCTGCTGCCTATCCTACACTATTCTCCAAAACTGTATAGTCATGTCTAGCAGGCCCTCTACTACCTATCCTGCATTGTTCTCCAAAACAATGCAAAACTACCCAACAGGTCCCCTGCATCCCTATCTTGCCTTCCGTTCAGGAACTGCATAGAAATTCTCCTCAGGGTCCCACCTTGTAGTTTCCACTGGTGTCCTTCACTGAGAATCTTACCTCCTAGTGGTCACTGCACATTTTTTTCTCGATAGTGTAGGTTGTCTTCCCGGAGTTCGTCATTCCAACTTGAGTTGCACTCTATGTTGTCTCAGTGAGTTTTCCTCCCTCCCCGTCACCCGGAACATGATAAAAATGCATCATGCTAGACTAGGAGGTTTAGGATTTGATGTCAGCACGTCATCAATGAATTGTAGGAACAGGTACACTGATAGATCACAGCGAGACATAGAACGTGATGAAGAAGGAGTGCATATGCTAGAAGACTTGCTCGTAGCTAGACGGTTTTACCAAGTACATCAAGCAAAAAGTGAAAGGAACATATGTAGTGAATCATCATGCAAGACCAAGACCATTGAATACCTTTTGTGCTACCCCCATTTTTCTATTTTATAAATTTCCTATGAAATTTATTTTATTAAAATGCAGACCCTTAATAAATTTTAAAACATAAAAATTTAAGAAAAAATTCTTTGTCTTGATTAATTTTCTTTTAATAACCCACGAGACCAAAACTATACTTAGGCCTTAAAAAAGCCCTTAAATATTAAAAAAGAGGGGTTATTAACAAAAAAATATGAATAATCAAAGTCTTATTCCTTAACGCTTCCCCGCGTCACAAAATTTCCATAAGGCAAAGACCCCTCCACAACTCCATTGAGATTGCGATATCATTCTAGACCCGATGGTAAAATTAAAGAAATTTTATTATCCCTCACTCCTACAGATCACAATGATTGTAGAACTTAAGTCTTTATAGCCTGACCTACCAGGATTATACATTATAGTCCATAAACTCCCGCGTTCATGCAATCACAAGTTCTAAGGGTCATGTCTCCTGCCTCATGCCGATTGCGATTGTGATTTGCAATGTAACTCAGACCCGATAGGATTATTACTCCATTACATAATCTGTCCCATGTCCATCACATCGCAAGTTCCATAAAATTCACCATACCATAAACGACTCAGATCTAATCTGTCCGGATCAACAACGCAGAAGATTTCGGACCCCCTGCACTCAATTTTAAGTTTCTCAAAAGGCGGGGGATCTGAAAAGTGGTTTTTCCATCCAGACCTATATCTACGTGTCACTCATTTGTTCTTTCAGACTCCCCTCTTCACAAACCACTTACCACATCAAATCCCCTCTGAAAAACTGCTAAACGTCCCCTTTTCGTTAGCGCCTATTTTACGATTGACGATAAGACCCTTTCCTCTACCACATATTCCATGACATCATAATCCATGCCATTTTCCACATAATCACCACTTCATCTGCCATGTCACATGCCACATCACCCACCATGTCACATCATGACGTCATTCGTGACATCATTGCCACGTTACCCCCGAACTTTGCAATTGCAAGTTTCAAAGGGACATGACTTATAACAAATCTTTCACAGCAACCAATTTGCGATTACCCTCATGACATCATCATGACATCAACCCGTATATTGTAATCACAAAAAAATGAAAAGGGCCATTTCATAGTGCTACGTAGAAAATTGCGATTTGATTGCAATTGCAATTATTACACTTCTATGTGTTGATGCGATTGTGATTTAATCAAACATCCATAGACCTTATGCCACATTCCACTTCATGCTCGTCCATTTGTCTTTGATTCGATAGGTGATTGCGATATAACTCCATCATATCCCTCTTTGATCTACGCTGCTGTAATTGTGATATTTCAAATAAAATTTAGGGCTTACTCCAGTTTCTCCTACACGAAGTTTATGATTATGACTGTTATGCTCCAGGTTGTAAGCCTGATTTTCTGCAAATGTCATTTGTTTCAAATGAAACTCACTTGTTAGTGTCATTTATTTTTAGCTTATCAGTTTCTATTTTTCGGTTTTCAAGGAACACATGGTAAGAGGAAAACATTGTAGATAAGTGGCTACTCATTTAAGAAAAAGAAGGTCGACTTGACAAAATAGAGAAATCAAATATTTGTATGAAATTCTGTTTTTTAGATGCATGATTGAAAGGAATTGTTCAACTCCCTTAACTCTAAAAGCCAAATAAGTTGTTTTCAATAGCGACTATTTAACCATGATGTTGGAATTAAACTAAGGTACAAAGAATTCAAAAGAGGAAGCCTTGGAGGCTTGCACTATTGTACCTCTTAGTTTTTAATAGAATGATAGGTCTCGAATCTTGGGGGAGAAGCTTGTAATACTGTAGTGTATATTATATATGTTGGTGGAGAAGTTGTTATTTATCATGCACTACTACGGAAAGGAGGAGATATTTTTTGCAAGCAAAGATCGATTATAGACTCCAAAGGATTGTGCACTATTGTCATTCTATGAGGATTCGTAATTTGATTTCATTTATTAATAAAGGAACATTTCAGTCAATGGTGTTTAACACTATTGTTTACAATATTTAACTAAAATAAATCCTTATTTCAGTCTTTCAATTTATATTTTGAATGTATGAGTTAATAATTGGATTCATGCACTATTGTTGAATCTTGAGTGTTAATTGATTTAAAAGTCTGCTTAGACTATTCTACAGGCTTAATTTTAGATATAATATTAAAGTTGAAGTTTGCATAAGAATAGATAGTTATAATCTTAGATCAGAAATCTATCCTCCGATTTAGGATAATAATTGTTTGCTTGCATACACGATGTCTTATTTGAACTAATTCAATAATTCATCATGAATCTTTGTAGTTCTTATGCATATTATAAATAAGGAATTGGATATAATTTCAATAGGCACTTATGTAACTATTTACTACGTGTTTATTTGTTAGTATTTATGGTAATAAGGAATCAAATCTTGTGAGCTATCTCCTTGATCTAATTCCTCCATCTTACTTCTAATTATTTAAAGTTTCTTTTCCCATTAAGTTAAGTTGGCTCTCGATTGAGAGGAGGGTTACCCTTTCCTTCAATCAAGATAGGTTAGATTAATTGCATTATAGACTTAGCTTCCATTTGTTATCATATATCTTACATTTTAGAAGCCCTCTTTTTAAGAGGAAAAACTTTAGATTAGTTTGGTTGTTCCTCAAAAACAACTTAAGGGTCATTCTTCTTACCTTATCAGCTAGAAGAATTGATCTGATGTCCCTAGCTATTGTTAGATAAAGATATATTGTAAAACCTATAGTAATTAGGAAAATGTATTTGGACCTAGTTAAATTAGTCATAGCCACTATTCCAAACTAAAAAGTAATTGCTTTAAGGTCTGAACCGAGTGGTTTTCCCCCATGTTGGTGCAACAATTTTCAGGGCATCAACAATTCTGGCGCTAGAAGGAGGGCCTTGAATTAGTTATCTGTTTGAATTTTGTTATATCATTTTTTAACTAACCATGGCTCCCATATGCATTCCTACACTTGTTCATGCATTCAGTTCACCTAAGCCTACACGAGGCATGCCCAAGAAGTAGATTGAGTCCTTGTCACAGTTAAATTTCGACGGTGAGACTAATATTTCTGCATTAAATCATATTTATGATTTTGTTAATATATGTAAGTCTCTTAATATAATCATTGATAATGAGATTTGTAGGCTTTTTAATCTTACGTTAGGAGGAAGAATCCACAAATGGTTCCTGGTGCTTCTCACAAAGTCAATTCATTCATGGAAACATTTTTACTAGGTATTTCTCAAAGCACATGAAAATTATAGTTACAATAGTTTGTGTTTGGAATTAGATAATCTTTACATGTATGATAATGAATCTTTAGATGATTTTTATAATAGATTTTGGTCATTTTGTTATAGATTTCATTTAGATGATTTTCCTTCAACTAAAGATTTAATTGAATGTTTCACTTCTCTTGTTTCTTCCCATTTTGAAGATAATGAATCAATTAATGAAGAACAAGACACATTTAACTCATTAACTAGTCTTGAATCACCAAACGATTTTATGTAACCCAAACTTGAAATTGTAAGTAAATCACAACATTCTTCTTTAGCGAATTTCAATTCTCATTTTTTGATTTCTGAAACAAATATTTCCAATATAAATACAGAATGTGAAAATTTTTGTTGCAACAATTTTTTATGATGCATGTGATCAATCAATGGTTCCAATAAAATCCAATCTACAACCAGACTTGGATAATGAACATATTAAGCTATCTTCTTTCAAGGAAAATTCGGAAAACTCAAAACATGTTTCTCTAATAGAAAGAACTTCCATAAACCTAGATTATAATATTACAAGTTCTATAAATGATTCATTTTAGCCGTCATTATATTTTGGAAAGCATTATTTTCTTTATCCTGATGTGTTTTTGAATCATAATATAGTTAATGATTATCACCTTAATATTTCAAGTGATATTCTTCCTAATCTTTGTTCTGAAAATTCTGCGTCTATTACTCATTTGGATGATAATTCTCTAAATACAAAACCCTCTTCTTTTGTATTTTCTGATTCTGTTAGTTTAGATTAGCCATTTAATTTTCATAAGAAGAGGGTAATTTATGACCATTATCATGAAAATGAGGATAAAGAATCACATCTTGTACAAAGTGCACCAATTTCAGAAATTGATCTATCTTGTAAAGATTCACACACTTTAATTTTGTCTCCTCTTACTAAACAAAAACTTAATTTTGAGAATTTTGATGAGTTAATGTTGCGAGTTTCTAACGTATTTCATTCTGATTTTCTTTTAGAAACTTGCAATTATAAGTTTTTCAAGGAATGTCCTTTTAGTGACAATTCATTGACTGAAATCCAAGATAAGTTCCACAATTGCCTTGTAAAATTATTTTGTAATTTTATTTTTCATAATGATTTATTTGTTTTTACATTATTTCCTTTTGTTTTATTTTCCTTTTGCAAGCATGTTAAATCTTTCCAAATTGAATATCATCGATATTTATTAAGTGAAAATGATGAATTGGTTTCTCATAATTCTGAATATCAAAAAATTTTCGTTTCCAATTTAATTTGATATTCAAAAATTCATTCCAATCATTTCATCATCGGTCAAATTTAAATCTTGAAAGTGTTCTTCCTTCACAACATGCTTTGCCATCATCCCCTTTGAAAATTTTTCTTTCTCTAAAAAATATACATCAATTCTTTTATGATCCCATTAATATTTGTTTAGAGAATGCTTTCCAAAAAATATGGTTTACTAACAGGTTAATGGTAAATAAACTCAATTTTTGTACATAATTGTACATTAGATGTAAAAAATAGATTTTGTTACATTTTGATTGTTTTCATTATCTGGTTACTAATGTTTGACTTGTACATACAGGTAGGTACTAAAACGAGAGAATGGTTACATTGGAAGTATGATTATACATAGTCATGCTTCCTTGATTAAGTTATAATTAGGAGTAGATTAGTTTAGATTAGATTCAATAAATAATGATTTTGAGCTAATTGCCTTGTATTGGAGAAAGTCATATATTTCCAGTAATATTAAATGAAATTCTTCAATGGTAAGTATCTTATAGTCGCTTTCATTCACTTCTTTACTTTTTAGATTAATTTTTGTTTTCTTGTTTTTTGTTGATGTGTAACTCTATTTTGCAGCTCTTCACAAGCATTTTTACACCTTCACCAGATCAAAACTATGAGCTTAAAGAAGCAGTAACAATTTTTCATCGAATCAACCAAAATGGGGAATTCCTAAACCTTAATATTTTTCTTAAAAAAAAATTACTTTAATTTGAAAATGGTTAAAATATTTTTCAAGTTCCGCTTTTAAAAAATATTAATAAATAACAAATTTCCTCATTCAAACTGAATTATTACTAAATGCTTTTAAACTTTGCAATTTCAATTTATCTAGATTTTGACATAAGAAGGAATATTTTCTTCATTATCATTTTCCTCTTTTGTTAAGAAATTTGTATAAACAATTTTGTAAAGTTTTTCTTTTAGATTTGGTTTTGAGTGATTTTATCATCATACTTGTGAATGGATATATCTTGAGAATTTAGTTATCATATCACATTTGCTTTTTCTTTTAGATAATAATGTTAAATGACATACTCTTGGCCTTTCATCAACATCTCTTGAAAACCATTTTATGATTTTTCAATTTGAATGTAGGTATTTTTCAGGAAGTGGTTATGAAAATTGAAAATTAGATAAAAAATTATAGAGCTCTGAAAATCTTTTCTATTAAATTGTAAAATCTTTTAAACCTCAAAATCATAAGATCCTTTTATTCTAATATTAGTCAAGAAAGGTTATCTTTAAAAGGTAAAGACTGTCTTACAACATAGCAACTTCAACTCTAATTTGTCATCTAGAATAATGATTCTCCCCATCTATTAAAATGTAATTTTTAGAGTGTAGTTCTAAAATATAATAAATCTAAAAAGATAAGAGGTCTCATCACAAGTTTGCTTACCATGATCATAGGAGAATAATAAAATTGACATTACCAATACCAAACACCAAATCAGGGTAATGACTTTTGATTGTTTAAATCATAAGACAAGGGGTCTCATCACAAGCCAACTTATTCAGTGTAATTTCTACCAGTGATTGGCATTGTCATTATTTGGCCACCAAACAAGAACAATGGTTTTTATTGTTTAAATTTTTTATTTTTTTATTTATTTTTAATATTATAATTAATTAATAATTATTTATATTTATTATTTTTTTATTTATGTGTTGTTTGTTGTTGTTGTTTTTTTGTGTTTTTTTTTTTGTTTTGTGTTTGTTTGTTGTTTGTTGTTTGTTGTTTGTTTTTATTTTATAAATTTACCTCTAACTTTTGTGCTCTTAAATGGATGGGACACTGAAACATTAATGGTTAAAAGGCTCTACCCTTGACAAATGAATCAAAAAGCTAAGTTGTAAAAGGCCCCCTACTTTAACTTTATAAATGATTAATGACTGACATGGATAAATAGGTATTTTCATTCGTGAGAGATTTTTAAGAAATTGCAATTTAATGAGTTTTTATGATCAAAGTAATTTATTTATCTAATGTTTCAAAAAGTAGTTTCCCCTTCCTAATTTTTTTTTACTTAATTTTTGAAACTTCATTTTCATTCACCAGTGATAACTGGTTCTTGCAGTGAAGCACAAATTATTGTGCTATTCAACAACACCCATTTTTCTATTTTATAAATTTTGTATGAAATTTATTTCATTAAAATGGGGACCCTTAATAAATTTCAAAACATAGAAATTTAAAAATATATTCTTTGTCTTGAATAATATTTTTTTTTAATAGCCCCCAAGACCAAAACTATACTTAGGCCTTAAAAAAACCCTTAAGTATTAAAAAATAGGGGTTATTAACAAAAAAATATGAATAATCAAAGTCTTATTCCTTATCCTTCCATGCGTTACAAAATTTCCATAAGGCAAAGACCCCTCCACACTCCATTACGATTGGGATATCATCTCGGAGCTGATGGTAAAATTAATGCAATGTGATTATCCCTTGCATCCATAGATCGCAATGATTCCAACACTTAAGTCTTAGCCTTAACCAATTGTGATATGCGATATAACTGAACCCGTCAGGATTATACATTCCATTTTGTAAATCTCTACGTCCACACAATCACAAGTTCCAATGGTCATGCCTCCTGCCTCGTGCCAATTGCGATTTCAATTTGCAAGCTAACCCAGAGCCGACAATATTATTAACTCCATTACATAATCTGTCCCACATCCATTGCATTGCAAGTTCCATAACATCTGCTATACCATAAATGGCTCAAATCTAATCTGTCTAGATCAATGACAAAGAAGTTTCAAACCCCCTACGCTCAATTTTAAGTTTCTCAAAGGGGGCTCTGAAAAGTGGCTTTTTCGTCTAGCCCTATATCTACATGTCACTCATTTGTTCTTTCGGTCTTCCCTCTTCAAAAACCACTTACCACTTCAAACCCCCTTCGAAAAAACCGCTAAACCTCCCCTTTTCATCAACGTTTGTTTTGCGATCTACGATAAGACCCTTTCCTCTACCACGTCATCCATGATGTCATACTCCATGTCATCTACCGCATAATTGCCACTTCATCTGCCATGTCACATGCCATGTCACCTACAACGTCACATCATGACGTCATTTGTGACATCACTGCCACGTTACCCTGGGACTTTGCAATTGTAAGTTTCAGAGGGACACAACTTATAACAAATCCTTCATCCTAGCTGATTTGTGATTTGAAATTACACCCATGAAATCATTCATGAAATCACACTGCATATCGCAATCGAAAAAAATCAAAAGGCCTATTTCATAGCGCTATATAGAAAATTGCAATTTGCGATTGCGATTTCCCGCATCATGTCAATATCACTTCACCACTCAGGATTTGCGATTGCAATTTGATTGCAATTGCGATTATTACGCTTCTATATGTTTCTATGATTGCAATTTAATTAAACAACCACATGCCTTACGTTGCATTCCACTTCACGCCCATCCCTTTATCTCCGCTCTGATAGCCGACTGCGCTATAACTCCACCATATCCCTCTTCCATATGCTCTGCCAAAATTGTGATATTGCAAATAAAATTAAAGGCTTACTCCTGTTTCTCCTACACGATGTTTACGATTGCGACTGTTATGCTCCAAGTTTTAATCTTGATTTTCTACAAATGTCATTTGTTTCAAATGAAACTCGCTTGTCAGTCTCATTTATTTTTAGCTTATTAGTTTATGTTTTTTAGTTTTAAGGGAACACAAGATAAGAGAACAACGTTGCAGATAAGTGGCTTTTTAGTTCAGAAAAAGAAGGTCGACTGGACAAAACAAAGCAATAAGATATTTGTATGAAATTATGCTTTTCATATGTGTGATTGAAAGGAAGTGTTCAACTCCCTTAACGATTAAACCAAAAGAAGTTTCTTTCAGTAGTGGTTATTTAAACATGCCATTGGCATTAAACTAAGGTCTAGAGAATTCGAAAGAGAAAGCCTTGGATGCTTGCACTACTATACCTCTCAGTTTCTTAATAGAATAATAGGTCCGAAATCTTGGGAGAGAAGCTTGTAATATTGTAACTGTGGATTATATATGTTGTTGGAGAAGTTCTTGTTTATCATGCTTTACTTATGAAAGGAGGAGATATTTTCTGCAAGTAGAGATCGATTACAAACTCCAAAGGATTGTGCACTACTGCCATTTTGTGAGGATTTGTAATTTGATTTCATTTATTAATAAAGGATAATTTCATTTAATTATGTTTAGCACTATTGTTTACAGGATTTAACTGAAATAAATTCTTATTTTAGTCTTTCAATTTATATTTTTAATGTATGAGTTAATAATTGAATCCATGCACTATTGTTGAATCTTTAGTGTTAATTAATTTAAAAGTTTGCTTAGACTATTCTACGGGCTTAATTTTAGATATAGTATGAGAGTTGAAGTTTGCATAGGAATATATAGTTATAATCTTAGATTAGTAAGCTATCTTTCGATTTAGGATAATAATTGTTTGCTTTCATACGTGATGTCTTTTTTTTTTTTTTTACATGTGGTTCACGAGCACCCTGGTCAGTGAGTGATCGCTACGTCCACGAAAAAATCTGGATGATAGCTAGGCTAGATCGCCCTCGGCCTACTGCAAGACCTGACCCCAAGGGCTTTGGGTGGATTCGACCCTGTAACCTCTCGATGGCGAGGCACGGTTTTTGACCAACTGAGCTAACCCTTGGGGCTTCATAAATGATGTCTTATTTGAACTAATTCAGTAATTCATCATGAATCTTTGTAGTTCTTATGCATATTATAAATAAGGAATTGGATATATTTTCAATAGGAACTTATGTAACTATTTACTAAGTGTTTATTTGTTAGTATTTATATTAATAAGGAATAATATCTTGTGAGCTATCTCCTTGATCTAATTTCTCCATCTTAATTCTAATTCTTTAAAGCTTTTTTTTCCCATTAAGTTAGGTTGGCTCTCGATTGAGAGAAGGGTTACCCTTTCCTTCAATCGAGATAGGTTAGATTAATTTCATTATAGACTTAGCTTGCATGTGTTATCATAGATCTTACATTTTAGAAGTCCTCTTTTTAAAGAGGCAAAAATTTAGATTGGTTTGGTTGTTCCACAGGAACAATTTAAGGGTCATTCTTCTTGCCTAATCAGTTATAAGAATTGATCTGATGTCCTTAGCTATTGGTAGTTAAAGATATATTATAAAATCGATAGTAATTGGGAAAAGTTAATTGGACCTAGTTAAACCAGTTGAAGCCACTATTTCAAACAGAAAAGGAACTGCTTTAAGGCCCAGACAAGGTGGTTTTCCCCCATGTTGGTGCGGCGATTTTCGAGGCATCAACAAGACCTAGAAACACTACGCCATGTGGAGGAGAAGACAAAGCACACCCAGAGTACATCCATCACTCAGCAACACATCAACTTGACAGTCAACCAATACATGTTCACAGTGTCATGTCGAGTTGTGTCATGAGTTGTCTTGGCCACATCATCACTATGGGCCATATCCATTGTAACTCAATTTAATGTAAAGTGAATTCCAATGGATGCACACAAGAAGTTGAAGAGTCATGTCAGTTGAAAAAACATTGGAGGTGGAATGGTTATGAGGGTAGTCCAAGAGTCACAAGGGTCAAGCATCACCGTTAGCTATATAAACCCCTCCCATTGTATGATCAAGGAATTTTCACCTTGGCTCCTCCCACATAACCTTGAGAGTACGTAGTCTGTTCTTTGAGGAATGAGGAGTGGCTCCAATGTCCCACTACTGGGACTAGTAATGTATGGTGTATAGATGTGTCTTGAGACCTTTTCTTAATTAAGAAGCCTGTTAAGGCCAACACATTTTCATGCATGTTTTGTAGATGTTTCTAAGACTACTCTTTAAACATTTTTAATGCATGTTTTCTTAACTTGTATCAATATAGTTGAACTCCTTTAGTTGTTTTAGTACTTACATTGTTGAATATGTGTTGTATTTCTTATCACAACTATCTCACCCCTGTGGACTAATTCGCGGGATACTAGACATACCACCTTTGTGTATTGGCTGTCATCGTTGTCACATCCTTGTGGGCTACTCCATGGATAATCAACAAACCATCTTTGTTTTCTGGTTATAATGACCATCACATCCATGTGGACTACTCTGCAAGGTGGTGAAAGTGTTGTCCCCTTCACCTCGGTTTTCACAACTGCTGCATCTGATGTGGACTATTCTGATGGGTGCTGGACAAACCTTTTTGGTTTGCATGTGTCTCTACCTAGGTGGTACTACTACCTCTTGCTTAGAGGCTCACTTTACTCCCCCCCACTTTTTAGTAAGATAGCCTTGACACAGTTACATTACGCACTCACCAGGCACACGTACCTTGCTATTTGGAGATACTAGCGTAACACTCTCATGTGCTGACAGCTAGAGCCAAGGAAAATCTCTAAATAAATGGAAATTGGGCCGTCATACCAGATGGGACTCCTACACAAAACAATGTGAGGTATATTTAGGACTTCATATCAGGGAGATCCACTTTGTTAGTGTGTCAAGCACTGACAACACCTCTATATTAAGGTTGTAAAAAATGACCCTTTAATTATTCTTCTGGATGTAGATGATCTTCTCTTGACATGTGTAGAAGGTAAAATTGAAGAATGTAAGAAGTAAATGGCATCAAAATTTGACATGAAGGATCTTGAGCTAATGCATTACTATCTAGGACTTGAAGTCTGATAGGAACCTAATGAAGTCTATTTAAGTCAAGGAAAGTATGTGATTGAGATATTAAAGAATTTCTACATGATGGAATGTAAATCTATGACCACTCCAATGATCACAAATTTGAAAAGATTAAGAAGTTTTGAATCAAGCCCTGTGGATCCCTCCAAATATGGAAAATTTATTGGCTCATTAATGTACTTGGTGAATACTCGACCAAGCATATGTTTTGCAGTAAATGTACTTAGTTAATTCCAAGTGGAGTTGAAGCATGATAATTTGATAATAGCAAAACATATTCTGAGGTATCTACAAGGAACCATCAACTACTAACTAAAATATGATAGAGGGAATGATGTTTAATTAACAGGTTATATAGATTCCGACTGGGGAAGTAGTGAATAGGATGGAAGAAGCACTACATGAGGATGTTTGAGTTTGGGATCATCTATGGTCTCATGGATGAGCATAACAGAAACATTGTTGCTTTGAGTAGTGCTGAAGCTGAATATGTTGCAGCATGCAAAGTTACCCGGGAAGCAATTTGGTTAAGGAAGCTGCTATCTAACTTATTTTAAGGATCGATGATCCCTACAGTGATACGTTGTGAAAACACCAGTTGTGTCTGAGGACCCAGTATTTCATGGGAAGAAAAATCATATCAACAAGAAGTATCACTATATTCAAGAGCTAGTACAAAATGGTGTGGTACAACTACAATATATTTCCACTGATGAGAAGGTAGCTAACATATTAACAAAATCACTTCCAAACAAGAAGCTTGTATACTTAAGGAACAAGCTTGGCTTGGTGAATTGTTCCTCCCGTTTGAGATGGAGAGATAAACAAAATATTATTTTCTTCACTTCGGAAGAAAGAATGGAGGATTGGGTAACCATTTGGCATTTGACACTATTTGAGAATGTGGTAGGGAATTCAAGATAAGAGTATTCATGGACCGATATTCATTGAGGATTAACTACCCCAGATAAGAATATTCTAATGAGAGGTCATAATATATGAACACCTAGGTGGGGTATGTACCTTGCCTAAACATCATTGGTCTCACCACCATTGTGCTCTGATCTTGTGGAGATATAGAGCTATTAGTCAAGGCCTTGCTATATGAAAAATGCTCGTTATTATGATGCTAGACAGATCAGCTACCAATCTAACTCTTCTTATGAGATCTCTTCAAATTGAGAACGGCCATGTACCTTTAATGGATACGTCCCTAGTTAAGAGGTAGTGTTGAAAAATGCATAAGTAGGTTCAGTGTTCATTAGTATGAAATGTATTCTTGTAGATGTAAAATGAAAAAAAAATTATTATTATTATTGAAGCATGGGTTTCATGATCAAGTTCTTTTATTTTATAGGTCAAGGACCCATTTAGTAATTCTAAGGTTTGTCCTAGGTATAAGATTCATCATCATATATGGAAGACCCTATGGGTACTTTATAAATTGTAAAAGAAAATTTATTTTTTCTTAAAAGTTTCAAAATACCTCCAAGATCAAGTCAATGTAATGAGCTTTCAAGTCGGCCTACATGAAGAGACACGCCCACCCTTGAATATATAAGAAGAACTCGTATTCCATTTGAATCATTCATTCACTCATCTCTCATGCGAAGAAGGCAGAAGAAATAATTTGAAGAAGGAAGTGCGAAGAAGAGAAGGATAAATAAAGTTGAAGTGTTTGGGTCTCTCTATATTCTTCTGGAAGTACGAAGTTAGGGTTTCTGCATTGGGCTAGTCTGAGGTTCAATTTTTGAAGAAAAAATAAGGAAGGAAAGTGAAGGCATTCTAGGAAATCTTATTATCCCTAGGACTCAAGTCAAGGAAAACAAAGTCAAGGGGAAGGCAATTAGAGGGAGACTGAAGTCTCCTAGAGGAGAAACAACAATTGCAATGGTTACTAGAAAGCAAAGTTTTGGATCTACTGGGAGGTCAAAGATATTTTAGCAGGAGGCTGAGGAAGAATTGATATTGGAGGGTATTTTTCTGAGTCTAGGTCATGGTATTTTCAATTGAAATATTTGAAAGATAAGAAGAGATTTTATGGGTTTTCCCCTCAAGAGGAGGGGTTTTAGCCCTGGCTTACAGCCTATATACTGTGTCATTTTTCTTACTATTTTGGTAGCTATTTGATGTATTTCACATTGGAATAATAAATATCAAAGCTAATAAGTAGAAAGGTAACACAAACAATAATAAAGTAAAGAGAATTAAAATGTACATTTTCCTATTGAATTCTCAACAATAACGACACCTCTAACATCATTACTGAAGAAAGATGCATTTTCTTGGACTCCCGAAGCAATGAAGGCCTTTGAACATCTTAAATAGGCACTGTGCCAAGCACCGGTCTTAGCTACACTAGACTTCAATTTTTATTATTATTGTGGAATGTGATGCTTCAGGAAATGGAATTGGTGCTATTTTAATACAAGAAGGAATACCCATTTCTTTTGAAAGTCATCCAATCAACGTAAAGTATTTAGACAAAACTATTTATGAGAAGGAAATGTTGGCAATACTACATGCACTAAAGCAATGGCAATCTTACCTAATGGGAAGACACTTCAAGGTAAAACCAGATCTGATAGTCTAAAATACTTTTTGGAACAAATATTATCTTTAGAAGAGGAGAAAAATTGGGTGACAAAGATGTTGGGTTATGACTTTGAAATCATCTATAAAAAAGGAAAGAAAAATGTTGTTTTAAATGCACTGTCAAGAAAGAATAAGGAGGTTGAAGTATTTCTTTGTGCCATTTCTATTATCCAACTTGAGTGGATAACCAAAGAAAGGGATGAATGGAAGAAATATGAAGAGGTGTGGTCACTCATTCAAAAGTTGCAGCAAGATCCCAGTACATATGATACATTTAGCTAGAAAAATGATTCATTATGGTACAAATATTTCTTATATCTTTGTAAGAATTTCCAACTCAAACAAAAGATTCTTTTAGAATTGCACATCTCTCCCTTAGGAGGGCACTCAATATTTTTAAAAACTTACCATATGGTCAAGAACGAATTTTTTTGGGATGGCCTTAAATATTATATTCATAAGTTTGTGGCAGAAGGTTTGGTTTTCCAACAAAATAAAGTTGATACAATGAAGACCTGGTTCTATTACACCTTTATCCATTCCAAGCTAGCGTTGGGAGGAGGTCTTGTCATAGGTTTACCCAATTCTAATGGAAATAATGTCATCATGGTGGTAGTTGATAAACTTACCAAGTATGTACACTTTTGTGCATTATGTCATCCGTTTAAAGCCAATACATTTGCTACTACATTTATGGAAACAATTCAAAAGCTTCATTAAAATCCAAAGATTATAGTAAGTGGCAGAGATCCCATTTTCATTGGAAATTTTTGGATGAAATTATTTTCTTTTCTTGGTACTCAATTAGCTCATAGTTCATATTATCATCCTTGATCTAATGGGAAAATTGAGATAGTGAACAAATGTTTGGAAATATATCTTCTTTTCTTTATATCTGATAAACAAACACAATGGGTCAAGTGGTTACCTCTATCTAAATGGTGGTATAACACTTCCTTCCATACTGCAGCAAAAATGAGCTCATTTATGGAACTTTATGGATACCATCCACCATCCATCACATCATGTTTAAGAGAAAATTCTAAGGTTCAAGCAGTGGAATATCACATAGAGCATCAAAAACAAGTTATCGAACTCTTAAAGGATAACCTCACTTTGGTGCATAATTGAATGAAACCACAGGAAGAACAACATCGTAGTCAAAGAAGTTTTGATGTAGGTGACTAGGTATTTTTATGGCTACAACCATAAACAAATGTATCTCAAGCAAGCTAGGAAGGATAATAAATTATCACCCGATTACTACAGTCCTTATAAGGTGTTGCAAAAGATTGGTACTATGGCAGACAGATTGGAGTTGTCTGCATCTTCCCAAGTACACCCAATTTTCCTCATTTCATGCTTAAAGAAGGTTATCAATGACAAGCTTTCAGGTCAAAAAATGTTTCCAGAACTTGACGAAGAAGGAAAAATCATAGTCGAGCCTGAAGAATTCATGGAAAAAAGAACCCGACAACTACAAAATCTATCAATTTCAGAGTATCTCATTAAGTGGAAGAACATACCTACTAAGAATTCCACATGGGAGGATGAGCATTTTATACAAAATCATCAAGAACAACTCAAGCGTTAGGGACAAAATATTTTTGAAGGAGAGGGGAATGTTAGGTCCCTATAATAATAGTGTATCCCCCTTATTGTTATTGTTGTGCCCCATAGATGCCCATTATTGTTATTATTGTGCCCTTACACTATTATTGTTATGTAGGCTCTAATTATATTGTGACCCCTTATACTCCTATATATACAAAGGAGGTATTGTCATTTGTATCATCCAAGAATTGTTCATTTATGTAATGTAAAGGAGGTTTCCCCCTCGATGAAGGTAATTTTTAAGTCGTTGATCTATATTTTTGTGAGTTAGTTGCATAACATAATATAAATAGTTGTCTTCACATGTACAACATTTATCTTTTGGTAGATAGAATATGACATAATGTTGGGTGTTGCTCCTAAATCCATTAGGAAATTATGAATGTTATGATTAAATATATCAAATGTTAGAAGGAATGTTGGAGACTGGGATCTTAAATGAGTGCCCAATGCTAGCAACATTCACAATATATTTATCCATGTTTGCACTATATTGAGATAAAGTACTAGATTTTACTAAAAATTCTAAGGTCATTTCGGTTTTAGTTAGAATGAAGGAAATTTAAAAGTATTCATTATAAGGTATCTTTGCTGTGGAAGATGGAAAAGATGATGCAGGGACATATTGGCTCTAATTTTATTCATGTATTTAATCATATTATATTCCAGTGAGTGGTTATCAGTGGAAGTTGAATACTAATTTATTAGAGGAGAAGTAGATCTCTTATGGTTTTGGAATGAGGCCATAGGTTGTTTAAAATTTAGTGGAGGAGTGGAATCTACCTTTGAATAATGATTGGAAATCATGACGGTAGTTTGAGGTGGAAAAACCCATCTAAGCAAATATTTTATTTTTATAAGTGTCTGATTATCATATGATCACCATTTTCTATGGAGATTGTATTCTCTTGGATTTGATTTTGTAACATATGCTTCCCCTATTGAAATTTCTCCAATAGTACGAGTTTCAGGGTCGACCACCCAATCCCACAAGAACATAGTCAAGCCTTCAATTCTCTCCTCTTTTGCTATACTTGGCTTGAATTCATCTTCTTGGATGGTTTCATATGATAGTGGTTTCTTTTCCAATAGATGATTTATCACTGGCATCATTAATTTAACCTATTTGATGCATGTCTTCTCATAATGATTCACTTGATGATAAGAGAAATTTTTTTCCATACCAGTCATCCAAGTTTAGATTAGCACTACATCTCTCAAGTGGTTTGGGTTAGTTGCTCAATTTCTTATGAAATGGTCTGAATGGTGTATGCCTTATAGATTTTTCTCTTTTGTTATTTTTCAGATTGACCACTTCATAAAAAAACTTCATTACCAACTTTGGAACATTCTCCAGGCATGCAACTTCATTTTCAAGTGGCTTACTCAATACCAGCAGATTCTTTTCCATGGACTTAGCATCTTCCCTGGTTTTGTTACTTACCAGGGAAAACATTTGTTTCTCAATCATCAAGGCTTTATTATAATTCTTAGCTCATGTGTGCTTTCTTTCTCTCTTCATGGACATAGATATGGAGGAAGTGAGAGTTGAAGTGTAGTTTTCGACGACCAATGTATCAATAAGCTATGAATATGTAGGGATTTTGTTCATGAGAGTGGTGAACCACTAATTGAAGTCCTTGAATTTTTCCTTCTTCTCCATCCTTATGGTGATCAAGTCCTTTAAGAATGTGGTTGGGAATTTGTCTTCTCCAAACTGTTTAGGAAATCCCTTTCAAGGCATCCCAAGTAGTTGTCGAGGCAACTAGAAAATTATAATAGATCTGTTTACTTTGTTTTCAAATGTCTGTATAAATAATTTGAAAAATATAGCTTCATGCTAGACCTCCAACATACATAAGGCCAAATAAAAATTATTTACATGGCCTTCTGGTGTGATATATTTATTGGGATCAAACTTTAGTATCAACCCTTTTGGATGCATGGGGAGAGGATGATGCAAAGGATGAAAAATTAATGCCCCTTGAGATAGACATATTAGTGAAGTTGTCCCACCATTACATATATGTGACCAAAAATTTCTTCTTCTGAATTTGAATAGGTATCAATGCAGTCATTATCAAAAAAATAGGGAGGAGAACTAGATGGAGTAAGGAAAATCTGATCAAAATGCCTAAGGATATCGTTCAAGTATAACTCAACAAGGTCTTAATGGAATTAACCATAACACCCTCATTGGGGATAGATTTTAGGGTATCTCTTCATCTTGGAAGGAGTGGTACCATGAGAAGTTTTCCAATCTACTTCACATAATCATGGGTAATATGCCTAAAGGAAATTATTTCCTTTTGTCGAACATAATAAAATTCTCTTCAGGGAGAGACCCAAAATTTTGGTTTGTAGGAAAAGATTTCGTAGCTCATTTCCCTTTCAATATTCTTTGGAAAGTTGAGGGTGCTATGAGGTTAGGTATTTCCTTACTAAGGATTCTAGTATGGTATGACCACATGGTCTTACTAGCCATGCAATTTATGCAACCCTTCTTCTAGCGCAAACAAATATTGACTGGGAAAAATGTCCCAAAAACAGGTAGGGGTTCTCTCATATATGTTGTCCAAATTAGACCTCTCACCATTTGGTATGAGAGAGCAATTCCAAATTAGGCATGTCTACCATTTGTTGGTGTAATTTTTTATCATGTAGACCCAAGGTTTAGCCACTGGTTGTCAACAAAAGTTTCCTTCATAATCTAGCACAATGCGAACATTTTCATTCCTCTTTGAAGGAGAAAAGTCTCACCCAAGGCGTGCCGATACTTCTTAAATTTTAGAGGGGAGTTTAGGCAATGTCGGGATTCAGATCATTGAATACATTATTCATCAGTCATTTAGATATATAGGAAGCCCACATAACCTTGCACATAATATACAAATAGATAGTAGACTTCTTAATAAAGCATTATGGAAATTTTAAATGGGAATACATAACACAACACCATTAAATCACATAACATACAAGTATAACCCTACAACTCTCTCATTATATTATATCAAGAACCAAGCCATTAGAATTTGAATTTCCGAAGACTGTGCAAGATCTATTCAACATCATGCCAAAATGAAACACAAGAAGACTGGATTATATTTAGAATACATTCAGAGGGAATTCAGGTCTCATTCCAACAACATGGCAACATATCGTTCTCTATTCTTTGTATTCGACTTGATCCATGCAAATTTTATAGATTTTTTTCTATGTCTTGATCCATGATCGCTTGATCTAGTTCAACTTGATCCATTTGATGAAATCTAGGTGTTTTGGTCAATTTCTACTTGATTATTTAAAAAATGACACCTAGATCCTTCTTTCGTGACTTTGGCAAGTCCCGAGATAACCACTTTCTTTCTCTACTTGTCGTTTTCTCCTTTCTATTCTTGCCTTCCGACTTTTTTTTCCAACTACTTGTCCTGCTTTCACTAATCATCTCCGCAATTCTTTTCCAACAAAAATTGATCAAAACTATCCAAAATTAAGGATCCAACATGCCCCAACCATAATATATTGACTTTCCCTCTAGTCAATCCTTTATCGACATCTCTCAACTTTCTTATAATTGCATGACAATTGTTGGTGCTCTTTCTCCCTATTCTGCTGCTTCGTTAGGAGAATTTTGAGGTCTAAAATGGGCCACATAAAGAAATTATAAAATAATAGTGGAAATAATAAAATAAGATTAGATTACATAATCACATTTTGGAGGGAAAAAAGAAAAAAAACTATTTTCTCAACTCGTATTTTCAACTTATCTCTCTATGGGTTTACTTAAATTTTGAGTGGAAAACACTCGTTGGATGAAAAAATTTGATTCTACATGCATGGGGTACCCATGTTGCATACTTCGATGGACCTACTACTACATGAAAAATGAGAAATACATGAAAAACGTGATTGCAATCACATTTTTTCATGTATTTCTCATTTTTCATATAGGAGGGTCCATCAAAAGTATGCAACATGGGTACTCCCTGGATGAGGAATTAAATTTTTCATCCAACGATACTCCTCCTCGAAATTTGAGTAAAATGTAGGGAGATAAGTTGAAAAGTAGTTTTATTATTTTATTAATTTTTATTATTTTTAATTTTTTACTCCAAAAATGGCGAATCATTCCCCATGGTTGACATAATCATCTTGAATTCTACTGGTTCTTATAAAGTTTATTTTGGCTCTACATTTTTTTAGGAGGCCCATTTTAGACCTCAAAATTCCCCTAATTCTCCTTCAAATGAAAGACCCAACACAATGCCTGGTTTTAGGTGAATGCTATGAGACACATGTGGTTATCACAATAGTGGGGTGCACCTACTTAGCTAGAAAGTATCCTAAGTGCATACATGCAACTAATTTAATCTATCTAAGGGGAGGTAGATGAGGGAAATTAGAAGTGATGAGTAAGAAATACATAGCTACAAAACAAAGGGGAAAGTTAGCTATAGTCTTGGATGACAATGTACACTTAAATTATTGAAATTAGAACATAAAATAGTCAGAAGTTGAACCAATAAGTACCCAATGAAGAAAAAAATTGAGTTGAAACCATATGTAAGAAATTACAATTCATTTTTTCGATTAGTAAAAAATAGCAATAATGAATCTCACAGATACATACATAAATGAATCATCTAAGAATAGTCAAAAACAAAAAAACCATGTATGTGGAGTGAAATTCAATGGTGGGCTTGATGGATTCTCTATATTAAATTGCTAAAAGAATATAAAGACACAAAATTCCAATATTTGATTTACAATATTTTCAAAAACACTACTACATTCGGGCAAAAATTCTGATGGTGAAATCCGATGGAATGGCTAAAATCAGAAAAAATGTTGGAAGTTAAATGCCTTTTTTTTGGTTTTAAATCCTGACTACCGTCGAATATCCGACGACATCCAATTACTCGTCTAATATTCAACCATTATCCTACCATGTTGATTATCTGATGGTTTCCTATAATCCCTCTTATCGTCAAATATTCAACCTTTGTTCTTTTACTGTCGAATATCCGACGATGTATCCAATATGAAAATGTGTTGTCCAATTTCCTACAAATGGTAAATAACCGTTGCATAATGTTCAATTCCACCTTTAATGGCTTTTTGCATTGACAACGTCTAATATGGGACCAATTTGACTAATTACAATAAATATAACATTAATATTATAATTAAATATAATATTATTAATATATAATTAATGTATATATTCATATTAATATCTATAATATACTAATATTGTATTATATGATTATAATATAAATTTATTAAATATATTATTATAAATTATAATAAATATAAACGTATATGTGTGTGTGTGCGTGTGCCCTAACATCATATAACATTGACATAGTTGCTATATGTATTATTTGCGATTGTTTTGAAAGGTTGTAGGCTTATTTTGAGGTTAGTTTTTGAACAAAATCATCACTCAAAGTTTGGTGACAAAAAATGTCACATAACATTCCTCAAGGATACCAAGGATATGTGGGATCAACATCGGGGGCTTATGAGGATGGAAAATGTTATTTCCCTTATAGAAAATGCAATGGGTTGAGGCCACGGAGAATTCTAATAAAATCAGCTAAAAATCATTGTAGAGAGTATGGACACATTGAAGGCAGACATGAATATTATCCATTTGTAAGTTATTTATTATATGCCTTTGTATTGTGGATTGTTTTTGTAAATGTTTATATGTATATTGTATTGTAGATTTTTTTTTTTTTTTTTTTTTTTTTTTCGAGGGTATATTGTATTGTAGATTGTATGTCTTTGTATTGTAGATTGTATGTCTTTGTATTGTAAATTGTATTATCTTTATATTGTAAATGTATTTTATAATATTATTTTGGGTGGTGTTTGAGCTATATTGTAATCTTGATATGGACTAGAAATATTATTTGGTTATTTTCATTAGGGTTTATTAAGGGGTGATGTCAAGTTAGGGATTAATTAATTTATGGGCTTAGAGGAATGGGGTTAAGGTGTTAGGGTGTTAATGTATATTGTTTAGGGGGTTAATTTGGACCTAGAGGATTTAGAGGTTAATCATGTATTTTTATGGGGCATGATTAATAAGTTTTTAAAGTATATTATGAAAAATATGACATTAAGAAAGAATATGAAATTACAATGATGAATGAAAAATAAGATCAATATGTTTTTTATTATGGCTGTGACTATATATCTCAGAAAGTGTCTCACTTCTTACATGTCAAGAAAAGCAACATCATTCTTATATTTTTGCAACATATTCTTAAATATCTTGATAAATTGCACAAGAATCATCATTGATTTGTTGTGATTGTTTCTTGGTATTACCTAGGTTTTGATATTTGTCTTTGTCTTTGTTTTCCTTAATAATATAGTATATTTATAAACTGTTGTTATATAGACATTTCAACATTTTCTATATAAACTAATATTACTTTATTGATTGTAATTGTATAGTATCGACCCCATAGGGCATTGCTAGAAAAGGAAGAGGTGGTTGTAGTACAAGGGACTGTTCAAGAACAAGAAGCAATTAATATTGAGGATCAAGCTAATGTCCTATGGAAGAAGATAATGATGCTGATAACATAGTTGAAGAAGATGGGAGAAATAGAATGATCCAGGAGAAATTTAATAACATTGGAATGGATGATGATGACAACGAGTATGATGACTATGCTTTTAATTATAATGTACTTGATATGGAAAATAAACCTCTTTATGAAGGCTCCAAAACATCTCTTCTCTCTATTATATTGTTTCTGGTCAACTTAAAGACAGTGAATGGTTTGTCAAACACATGTTACATAATTCCTAAGGTATGTAATATATTTTGTGACATTTAGTACTATATACATGATAAAGAAATTATTTTTTTTCGTTGTTTTTAATGTTAGTATGCTCATCTGTATCATTTCATTAATTTTTAATATTTGGATGCAATATGTATGATTAATATTTTTTAGTACATTAATCAATACTATTTTTTTATGTTGTAGATTACTGGGTGAATTTTTTTTACCACCGTCAAATGTTTTACCTTGTACTTATCGATATTTACATGCCATTATGAAATACATTGGATTGGAGTGTCAAGCTATTCAAACATTCCCTAATGAAAATATTCTCTATTATAAAGAACATGCATTGAAAGAAAAATTCCCAAAATGTGATGAGAATCGATATCAAACCGATAAAGTAACAAAAATGGTGCCTCGCAAGGTTCTTTGTTATATTCTTGTAATTCCATGTCTACGACAATTTTTTAGGTCCGAAAGCGTAGCAAAACTTATGGATTACCATGCAAGGAATATAAATGAAGATGGTGTTCTTCAAATTCCTGTAGATGGATATGCATTTAGGAATATAGAGGAAAATTGGCAATTGTTTAATGTAGGTTTTAACCCTGTACATAAATTACCTGCATACGAATTCTAAAACATAGAAAATAAACAATTCGAGAGCATAACACATAAAACACATATACACAGAGATTTTCCCCTAGATTCCAAAACCAGGACTACCAACTTGATTTTTCATTATATCCTTTCAATGTTACAATACATATTTATACATGCTGAAGCATCCAATACGATGGACCGAAAACCATTGCCTCTAAAACCATGTGCGAAAACCATAGGTAGGTCCACCCAACCTAATATAGGGAGAGGGGGGTTACCCACCCCCCTCAAACCCCTTGTGAACCCCCCGCTGCACAATCACTGCAACGAAGAGGGGGCTCTACCCCCCTCTAACCCCCTAGTTAACTACATGGGCTAGTTGTGGAAAGAATATAACACAACCCAACATTATCCCACTTGTTGTTTTCTTTTGACATGAGAGCTTATTCATTTATCCAGCCCTGCAAAGCCCATTGTTTCTCTACACCAAGAGAACTTATCGGAGCTCACAAATTTTGTCAATGCATCTGCTGTATTCTTCAAAGTGTCAACCTTTACCAGCAACACCTTTTTGTCTTCTATCATATCCCTCACAAAGTGATACTGAACATGGATGTGCTTTGTCTTTGAATGGTAAGCAAGGTTCTTTGCCAAGAAAATTGCACTTTGGTTGTCACAATCTATCCTTATAGCTCCCTGTACTAACCCCATACTTGAACACAATCTCTACAACCAAACTGATTCCTTACTTGCATGAGTGGCTGCCATGTATTCTGGCTCTGTAGTTGATAGTGCCACTATAGATTGTTTCTTACTTATCCAACTAATTACACCTCCAAATAGGTTAAACACATAACCACTTGTAGATATTCTCTGATCCAAATCTCCAACCCAGTTTGCATCAACAAAGGCATGAATATCCAACACTCTGTCTAATCCTGGTCTTCCTTGGTAGCACAAACCATAATCACTAGTGCCATGCAAATACCTGAAAACCCACTTCACTACTGTCCAATGCTCCTTCCCTGGTTTTGACATAAACCTGCTCAATACCCCCATTGCATGTGCAATGTATGGTCTAGTACAGACCATTGCATACATCAGACTACCAACTGCACTTGCATATGGAACACAGGACATGTCCTCTTCCTCTTCTTGTGTTTTGGGACACTGTTTGGCAGATAGCTTTACACCTACAGGAATAGGAACCTTCACTAATTTACTATCCCAAATATTAGACCTCTACAATATTGTCTCGATATACTTCCTCTGGTTTAACCAGAGCTTCCTCTTTGCCTGACGTCTTTTAATTTCCGTGCCCAAAATATATTTTGCAGCACCAAGATCTTTCATGTCAAATTTGGAGGACAATTGGGTCTTCAAATCCTGGATAATTTCTTTGTCATTTCCAACCAGCAACATATCATCCACATACAAGACCCAATAAATAATACTATCACCAATTAATTTATATTACACAGTGATTTTCTTTGCTTCTAGTGAAGCCAAGTCCTCGTATAAATGTATTAAATTTCTGATACCACATCCTTGGTGACTGTTTTAACCCATACAAAGACTTCTTTAACTTGCATACCAGCTCTTTCTTACCCTTCACTGCAAAGCCTTCAGGTTTCTTCATGTAGATCTCCTCTTTCAGATCCCCTTGAAGAATGCTGTCTTCACATCCATCTATTCTACCTCAAAATCAAAAGTAGCAGTAACAGAAAAAAGTAATCTAATAGAAGCTACCTTGGCACTAGGAGAAAAAATATCACCAAATTCAACTCATGACACCTGGGAATAACCTTTTTCTACCAACCGAGCTTTGCATTTCTCCACCTTTCCTTCTGCATTTGTCTTCTTCTTGAACACCCATTTGCTACCAATGGGTTTCCTTCCAGCCGACAACTCCACCAGATCCCATGACTCATTTTTGTGCAAAGATGCCATTTCATAAACCATGGCCTCTTTCCAGAGTTTTCCATCCTCTGAATCTACTTCTTCGTTCATAGTTTTGGGATCATCATCAGTAATAGATAAAGCAAAATTTGAAAAAAAAGTAGATGGACTATACCTTTCTGGCTGCCTTCTTTCTCGAACTGATCTTCTCACACCCAAAGTTTGTGGCTCTTCATATTTTGATTCCTCCTTTGTTGTAGAGTCTGATTCTTCCTCCTTAAGCTCAAACTTTATATTCTCAGGTTCCTTTGGTTAAATTCATGTTTAATAACATATTTTGCCTCTCTGAACACCACATCTTGGCTGTACACAACTGTTGAGCTATAAAGGGTCTCTTTCACCTCTAATTACCTCACATTAATATGTCAATTCGGGAACGTTTTGTTATTTCAAAGAGTGTCTTAGTCTGAGGCTATCATTTGCCAGAGTAATTCTAGTAGCACAGTGTTCAAAAATACAAGAGTAAATGGATACTTGTTATAGCTAACTACTTCAAGAGATTAAACCACACATTCAGAAAACTAGGTAATTTATCAGTTAAAGGTTCGGTAACAATAACCCATCCCTTTGTAAACTGATGGAAAAGGAAACCAGAGAACAAATCATGGATCTGGGAGCCGGACAGTAGATGTCAATGCTCACTACAGCCTAAGATCGTTCTTCACACCAAAATAACGAATGAAAAGAAATGAAACAACAGATAAGAAATAGAACAACAATTAAGAAATAGAACAACAAACCCGAAATGGAACAACAGTTAAGAAATTGCAATGACAACTAAGTCTAACAAGTAGTAACACCTTAGTCTATAAGATCAAGTGCACTAATTGTAATCTACATGAATCAAATGACAATCCTTCACTCTTAAGGGTGGATTAAATAACACACCAAAATGGAACAACACTGATTGATGATGAATTATAGAACAATGCTTGAAAACCATATATACACACGACACACTTTAATAGTAATATGTTCCAATTATCAATCTTAGTTAGAAAGAGTACGACTGCATTTCACAATAGAACAACATTGTTTATAGATCCAACAATCGCAAAGAACATAACTTCCAAGATGAATTCCGTAATGTTAATGAACAAGTGCACAACACAAAGGCTCTATAATTAAACAACAATAGTATTCTGTAAAGATTGATAGTATTATATCAACAACTAAAGGAACAGTGATACGATGTAGAGTCAATACAATAGTTTTGTCTTTAGAAACCTTAATAAATTAAACACAACAGAGCATGTGATGTAAACTTACAAAAAACATCAGATTACCAAATAATGTCGATAAGCAAACCACACATAAACCAAATGTAATGGTACAAGAGCAAGTGTCCTCCAGGGGTACATCACTTGAAGTTATTCCAGACTCAAAGATGAAATAGTAACCAAGTTTGTATTAATGCATAAAGCAGAATTACAATAGATCAATTCTTAACACGACTCGATGATCAAAGTTTTGATCTTAAAGGAAATTAAATAAAACACAACCAATTCTAACTCTATTCGAGCTAACAATGTTGCCCCTTTTATAAGGGTGAAGGCGGAGATATCTAAGTGCAGAAATAGATAAAACAACGATCCCTCAGGATCAAGGATCCTGAGGGATTCACCGAACCGTTAGTCCTCAGTCATTTCTTTTCTTTCCTGCGCCGAGCCGATATCTCCACTTCCTTTCCAGGGCTAATTCGCTTTGATTTGCTTTTCCTTGTTTGCATAGGTCTCCCATCAAAGGGATAGCGGATAACCCGTCCTTGTCCTTTCCTTTGGAATGACAACTTCTCGTTTTTCCTTCTTCTTGCATAAGGAAATGAAAATTGTCAGTGTTTTCGTCTTGCATATTAATCTCACATGTTTTATTACAATTCCTTATTGTTTTCCGAGTTCATGATGCAAAAATGTTTGTAAGTTCTAATGAAAAGATGCTGAAATAATTACCAAAAACATGCCTTCTTTAGTACTCCACACACCCCCCTGCTCACCCTTTTTCATGCCCTCATGAAAACATTGTAGTTGACATGTAAGGCAATGAGTGAGTAGGCTGGAGATGGAATCTCATGTGAAGGCCTACAACCATGATGCATAAGCAGGTGTTCAAAGAAACGGCCTGTCTGACCCTCAAGCATCTCATACATGGCTTGGTATTCGAGTGCAGGGTGCCAAATAATTGGACTCCGGAACCTATATCCTAACCAAGATGGCCCTGCCCTTAAAATGACTTCGCCATAGAGGTGCAAGCAGTTGGCAGCTAATTTAAAATTTTCATACTTAAATGGTTCCCTGAGATGGATATTCAGACTAGAGATCTGATACCAAAATTTAGCCGCATCAATGACAGGGTATTTGATAGAGAAAAATTATTCTAATCCCTGTCGAATGATTGCTTCATGCATGGGTGCTAATGCTTCAATTACACCTGGAGTCTTCATGAGGTTTCTATGTTTTCTCCACAACTATATTGGATCCCTAGGCTCATCTCTTATCCACAAATATAATCTGTTTTCTTGTCTTTGGAAAGCATTATAGGCTTTAAGCCATTTAATTTGATTAACCCCAAATGAAATAAATGCATGTAATTGAATATACCCAACAAAAGGGCCAGGGTTCAACTTGGTCTCTTGGTCTAATACAAGGTTATGTAAATAAAACTCACACAAAAGTCTCTGAAATTTTACCCCGTAGCGTTTACAACAGTTTATAAAATCATTGATGGTGTTAATTTGTATGGGAGCACCTGCTTTAACAACCTTTATTTTCAATTACAAATATCGTTCCATTAAAAACAAGGCATAATTCTAGCAGGGGCTCTACATGCTAGGACGTCATTGTATAAAGAACATAAGGTATCCATCTGCTTGATAACTATATCTAACCTACGAGTTACCTTCATGACTTTTTCTTAGATTGACGTTCCTAAGCTGCTACTGTAGCTCTTCATACTTTTCTCAAGGGACCGTTTGTTCTCTAAGATTTTTTGCTGCTTGCTGAGCTTGCTTCAAACCCTTTCGTAGGGTTACCATTTTTGGATCTCTTTTCCATGCCGCAGTGGAGGCCAGGAGTTTTACCTGAATTTTCCTATTGCGTTGTTTTGATTTCATGACTCTTATCACTCCCGAAGGTGGTGTCTTCGTCTAAATTTCCTTATCGCGGGTTAACATCTCATCCATTTCTATCTTAACGTGGATATCAGTCCATTGTTGTTCCTTTTCAATTGGAATAGCAGTTTGTTCCTCAACATCATTTGGAACAAGAACCTAGTTTTCGACAGGTTTTGAACAACAGGATGGACTCTGGTCCTCCGCCCCTTTGTCTTGATGGTTTTTACTGGAGTGGTTGCACTTTTCCTTCTCGAAGTCCTTTCTATCCTTTGCCTTGATTTTGGAATCCTAATCTGCTGGTGGAGCTGAACTATTATATTCAGTAATCTCTGCTGTTCCTTTCACAATTCCTTAATTTCCTGAATTTCCTTAAAAGGAATAGCTGGCTATTCACTGCAGCATAGATTGTGACTAATTCCCTGATTTTCTCTCTGGGGTGCTTCTTCGTTGCTCTGCTCTAGTTTCTCTGGGGCAAGAACCCTAACTAGTTTCTTTATTTCTTGGGCGACCTCCTATTCTGCCCCCGTTTCCTCTGAAATTTCTTCTGGTGTCTTCTGGCTAGGAATGGATTGTTCCTGTTCTCCATCTCCTGTCATATTTTCACCATGAACAGGTAGATTCTCTTCTTCTACCTCCTTTGCATGTGATTCTTTAGGTGCATTTCCCTTCTAAGGTTCCTCTTCAGTATGGAGATCTGAAGGACTGGAAGGTTGGCCATATTCGCCATATTGGCCAAAACTTTGGCAAATTCATCTTCTCCCAATGGGTCCTGCAATGGGCTACCTTCTCGCTGTTCCGTTTCCTCCTCCTACTCAAATTTCTCGGCTTCTTCCTCCATTTCTCCTTCCTCTTTTTCCTACATTCCTTTCTCATCATATTCCCCTTCTAATCGTGGGGGTTGCTCATCTTCTATCTCTACCAGTTGGCTGGTGTTTCCTTGGGGCTTCTCCAGCCTCCCTCATAGCCGTGCTAGCCAGACCGATTTCCTTCATTTTTTTGGACGCTCAGGTGTACTGGTGGCATGTTTACGTTTTGGGGATGGTGTGGTCAATCCTCCATTTATCATGGCAATTAGCTCTTCCCAGCTGCTCTACTGCTAGGTAAGGCTATGGCTGACTATTAACCGAATCAACCCATGATGACTAACAACTAACTCTACATGCTGTGCCTTTTTTATGCTCCATGCAAGGTCATGAAGTAATGAATTCAAAAATGCAGGTAAATTTACATAGCATTTTTTCTTTAGTACAACTAAGAGTTGAAGATGTCGTGGTCTTACCACGTCTTTTCTGCCTTCACAGGTGATGTAGCTTTGAATGTTTTTCGCCAATTCTACCCACGGCTCTCCTAGTGTTGCTGGCAGAACTCCCTTTCCTCTAATTGTCAGGCTTTGGCCTTCCTCCTGGAAGATTTCTATAATCTTCTACAATCTCTCCTTCTTTAACATCCATACAGGTCCAGTGGATGGCAATCCCGAGACTTCTGCGATTATGTCGTCAGTGACTGCTATGCATCTCCCCCTCACCGTGGAGTGATCCTCTTGCAAGTTCTGCAAGAATTCAATTGCTACAGTCTCGTTGGATTCCTGTAAGCGGTTGAGATAATTTAGCCCCCTGCTCTTGCCAGGATTTCCCGGGCAGCAGCAGAAATTGTTAACACCTATGGTTCTCTCTGAATTGATCTTCCTCCCATGTTTATGGTTTCGCTGTAAACTCTCAATGGAACGGTCGTTGTTCATGCTGTTGAAACATAGAGAGGCTGACAAACACAAGACTCACTCAAAATCTAATGTTGCAGAGTATACAACGGAAATGACTTATGAACAACAAGTCATGCAGAAATAAAGAAAAATAGTATACCGTTGAGCCATGCTATACCCCAGTACATAGCTTCCCAAATAGTGATCTGACACATAATCCAGGGAATGATGAGATTAACCCCCCCCCCCGACAATGTGATAGGCCGTCCCGATCGTCAAATAAAGGAGCGGAACCCATTCTGAAATAGAGTCCTTAAGGAACAACGTATGGCAATATGCCATGTTTACAAAAGTAGCAAATTATAGAAATCGAGGCGTAGAGTTGGGTCGCTTAATACGTAAGAGACTGCGGTGATATGATGCGAGGCTAGGGATAGGACATCTGCCATGGATATGGAGTCTCATGCGGTCATTGTCAATTGTTCTGTCATGATTTTGATAATAGATATATATGCGTTGTATGGTTTGGGAAATAATATATGATTGATTACTAAGGCATAAGAAACAAAAGGGTGCTAATAACTACCTACTGGTGTAAATAATGTGACTTCAATACCATTAATAGTGCTCTGCTGCCGACAGGTATCCATAACCATGGCAGAGTTGTTTATTTCACCCATGGAACCATGATCCTTTATGTATGCTTAGGAAATTTTGTATGATGTCAAAATGTAGGCCATTATGCTGACTTGGTGACCAGTTAGCCATAATGCCATTCACGAGGAAGAAGCGAAAGGTGGGCAGGCTAGCTTGTGATGAGACCTCATGTTCCAAGGGTTCTTTATTTGATATACCTTTTGGACCATATCCCTGGTGTAGTGGCCATAGTGGGAATGCCACTTCGCTTTCGTGCTCGTGATCATGGTAGGCTGGCTCTTGATGAGACCCCCTATCTTGCATTTGACAACTTATAAGTCATTAAGACATCATTGTTTGCTATTTTTTCTTTCTTTTTCATACAGTACTTTCCCTATTTATACACAAAAGGTGGTTCAACACTCCTTAAGAGTAGGAATGGTGGAAGAAGTCTTAACATCTCAATAGGAAGATATAAACCCTTTTTGCTTATCCCTGAATAATAATCAAAGAGGGTTAAAAGGGACCAACATGATAAAGATAACCAATCAGAGCGGAATTAGTAGAACAATGATAGCAAAAGATAATGAATAAGCATGTCCTTCCTTCTGTCCTCTTACCAATTCAGAGAAATTTCTTATAAAGATAACGATTTTATGATTCACTGATTTTAGTATGTTGTGATTTTGTATCCATTGCATAAGTGCATAGCTTTATTCTAAAAGACTTGAAAAAACAGGGACAATAAGCATCCTTAATTTAGAACAACACGAGGAACAAGCTGTTTCAAAAAGGGAGAGCAAAAGAATGCAAGTGGTGTTCCTTTTGGAGAAAGGAACAACAAAAGACCACAAATGCTGTTCCTTTGGAAAAGGAACAACAGAGAACGCAAAAGCTGTTCCTTTGAAAAAGGAACAACAAAAAAATCGAAAATGCTGTTCCTTTGGAAAAGGAACAACAAAATAGACAAATGCCGTTCCTTTGGAAAAGGAACAACATAAATAAAAAACGTTGTTCCTTTGAAAAAGGAACAAAAAAACACACAAATGTCGTTCCTTTGGAAAAGGAACAACAAAAATCGAAAAACGTTGTTCCTTTGGAAAAGGAACAAAAAAACACACAAATGCCGTTCCTTTGAAAAAAAAACAACAGAAATCGAAAATGTTGTTCCTTTGGAAAAGGAACAACAAAACATACAAATGCCGTTCCTTTGGAAAAGAACAGCAGAAATCGAAAACACTGTTCCTTTGGAAAAGTAACAATGAAACACACAAATGCCATTCCTTTGGAAAATGAATAGCAGAAATAAAAAACGTTGTTCCTTTGGAAAAGGAACAACAAAACACACAAATTTCGTTCCTTTGAAAAAGGAACAACAGAAATCAAAAACGTTGTTCCTTTGGAAAAGGAACAACAAAACACACAAATGTCGTTCCTTTGGAAAAGGAACAACAGAAATCGAAAATGTTGTTCATTTGGAAAAGTAATAGCAAAGTAAACAAATGCCGTTCTTTTGGAAAAGGAATAACAAAACTCAAAAATGTTGTTCCTTTGGAAAAGGAACAACAAAGCACATAGATGCCGTTCCTTTGGAAAAGGAACAACATAAATCAAAATTGCTGTTCCTTTGGAAAAGGAACAACAGAACACAGAAATAAAGAAAAGGAACAAAATGACAACAACATGACAGCTGATTCAAAGGGTGTTGTTCTTTTGAAAAAGGAACAGTCGGAAGAAAATGCCATCCTTTTGAGAAAAGGAGCAGCAAAAAATAGTAACGACAAAACGTTGATTCAACAATATGTACAAAAATGATTCAACAAAAGAAGAGGAATTATGTACAAACTGTAAAAAGAAATCAGTTTCTTAATGAATTACAGGTGAGGAAGACTTCTCTCCCTCCCCCAAAATTTCCATATCAGAGTCTCGGCGTAGCTGCAAGCAGTAGGACTCCCGAGTGAGTGGTTTGCGATAGAGACGAACTGGTGGCCATTTGCCTTGAAGGCATATCTAGAACCGTCAATACTAATTAGAGTAAGGGTACCATTGTGATGTACCTTTTGGATTTCATATGGTCACAACCAACGAGTCTGGAGTTTCCCGGGGAAGTCCCGAAACCTAGAGTCGTACAAAAGTGCCTAGTGTCCTTCATGGAAGACTTTATTTTTAATGAGAGCATCATGCCATTTAGCTCACTGTTGCTGGATCAGGGCATTGTTTTGAAGTGCAGAGCACCTAATTTCATCCAGCTCATTGATCTACTGTAATCGATTAATCTGTGCCTCGGTTAGATCTAAGACAACTTCCTGTGTTGCTTGCAATGTTTGGATTTCGAATTCTATGGGGAAAATGGGTTGTTTTCCAAACACTAATTGATAAGGTGAGTAACCAGTGGTACTTCTCCATGTTGTTCTATAAGCCCACAGTGGTTCGGGTAGTCTGGCAGCCCAATCACATCTATGTGACGCAATGGTTTTCGTTAGGATTGCTTCTATTATTTTATTGTTGCTTTATACCTGCCCATTTGCTTGTGGGTGGTATGGAGTAGTGATTTTATGTTGGTCATGATAGTTGTTGAGTGTTTCAGCTATTTTGTTCCCAGCAAACTGTGGTCCACCGCCTATAATTATCTCTCTTGGAAGGCCATAACATACAAATAGATGGAACGGGAACTGTTTGACAGAATCCTCTGTAGCTCTTGGAAATGTCTCTGCTTCAACCCACTTGGTGACATATTCTGTTGCCACCAAAATATTTGTTTTCTAGTTTGATGATGGGTTAATTGGTCCAATGAAATCAAGAGCCCATCGCTTGAATGGTTCAATGACTAGCTGTGGTTTCAGAGGCATCTCATTAGACTGACTAGGGCATCCTGCTCTCTGGCAACTGTCACAAGCTTGGACGAAATTCCTTGCATCTTTGAAAATCGTGGGCCAATAATACACTGTTTGCAGCACCTTATGTCTAGTTCTGTGATCGGCGAAATGTCCGCCACATGGTCCGTCATGGCAGGCTTTTAAAATGTCAAAGATTTCATCTTCTCGAATGCATCTCCTGATATGCATGTCTGCCCCTGTGTGGAACAAATAGCCCCCATTCCAATAAAATCGAGTACTCTGCTGAACAATTTGTTTCCACTCATTAGGGGTTAGATGCTTTGGTAGTTTACCTACTGCTAGGTAATTGGCAACATCAGCATACCAGGGTGTTTGAACAGCCACAGCAAATAGATGCTCGTCTGAAATTGATCCTCAACTGCTGCTGCATCAATTGGCTTTGGCATTCTTGAGAGAAAATCGGCTACGGGATTTTCTTTTCCAGGTTGATCCTTGATTGTAATATCAAATTCCTACAATAAAATCAGCCATCTAGTTATTCTTCCATTTGTGATAGGCTTGTTTGCTAAATATTTTATGGTAGAATGATCTGTGTACAAGATAACAGGATATCCAATAATGTAATGTCTGAACTTATTAACAACATGTATTATAGCTAGAAATTCTTTTTCAGTAATAGTGTAGTTTAGTTCAGCAGGGGATAAATTTTTGCTGATGTAATAAATTGCATATGGTTTTTTATCCTCTTCCTGCCCAAGGACTGCTCCAATGGTTGTATCTGAGACTCAGATTATATCTGAAATGGCAAATCCCAATTTGGTCCTTGAAGGACTGGGGTTGTGGACACAAGCTTCTTCAAATCCTTGAAAGCATGTTCACATTTTTCTGTCCAAAGAAAATCAATGTTACCAGTTAGTGCATACAAAGGTGCAGCAATATGCGAATAATGTTCTATAAACCTCCTGTAAAAACCAGAAAATCCAAGAAAACTGCGTACCTCCGTTTGAGTGGTAGGAGTGGGAATAAGAAAAATTATTTGGATTTTGGCTGGGTCTACCTGAATTCCAGCTGCTGAAATATAATGTCCTAGGATAAGTCCTTCAGTCATCATCATATAACATTTTTCATGGCTTAAACAAAGCCTAGTAGCAATGCAGCGTTGTAGGACTTTTTCTAGTGTATCCAATGCTGGATCGAAATCATCTTCGTATAGTGTAAAGTCATCCATATATACTTCAAGTCCTTCATTTATTAAGTCTACAAAAATGCTAAGGATAGCCCTTTGGAATGTGGCAGGAGCATTGCATAAGCCAAAAGGTAGAACTCGGTAGGCAAATGTTCCCCAAGGACAAGTAAAAGTAGTTTTCTCTTGGTCTTCAGGGGCAATCTAAATCTGATTGTATCCACTGAAGCCATCCAGGAAAGAAAAGAATTTCTTTCCTACCAAAGTGTCTAATACTTGGTCAATGAATGGGAGGGGGAAGTGGTCTTTTTGTGTTGCTTTATTTAGCTCTCTGTAGTCCACACAGATTCTCCATTTCCCTTTCATTTTTGGTACCACCACAAGTGGAGAGACCCATTTACTATCAGAGATAGGATAAATGAAATTGACATCTAAAAGTTTTTGAAGTTCAACTTTTACCACATCTTTTAGATGAGGATTTAGTCTCCTCTGAGGCTGTCGAACATGTCTCGCATCTTTTTCTATGTAAATGTGGTGTGTACATAACTGGGGGTCAATTCCTTTCATATCAGGGTAGTCCCATGCAAAAGCTTCTTTATATTTCTTTAACACATGGATGAGCTTCATTTCTTGTTCGGATGTGAGGTTGGCATTTAAGGTTTTTCCGGGTTCAATTTCGACAATTTTACTATTTGCAACAGAGGTAATAGGTATTGTATGATCATGTGTATCTTTAAGAGGATCTTCTTCTAATTCACTATCAAATGCTGCTTTTATCATGTGACATTGTGTGTGGGATGTGAGTTCAGTTTGATTAATGAAATTATTAATGGCATCGTCCTCTATTTGGTCTTTGAAATCAAGTGCCTCTTGTATAGTTAATTGAGATCTAATGTTATCAATAAGGTATGATACAGGGTGCCTATTAGTTTTGACTATTGTGACACTTGGCTGCGCTGGAGGATATAGAACTAAGTTCTTGATATCTGTTCCTCTAGTTATGATCATATTTGCTTGCCGACAGCTAATATATGCATCGGCAGTGGCAGGCCAAGGTCTACTTAAAATAAATGGATGTCCATCAAGTCGGGTTTTGGAATTTATTATCAGAAAATCAGTTGGATATTCCCAGGAGTCAACAGAGACCATGACATCATGTAGTGTGCCCTCTAGCCTAACCACAGATCGGTCAGCCAATTCTAACAAGGTAGAGGTGGGTTCTACAGATGTAATGCCTAGCTTTTGGTAAGTAGTGGTTGTTAAGATATTGATTGTAGCTTCTAGATCAACTAAGGCATTGGAAAAGGTCTGACCATAAATTTGCACAGTTACTATTGGATTTCGTGGGTCTTTGTATTTAATGGGTATTTCTTTTCTTGATAATAAGTCTGGTAGAGTGCCGACTACTTGGACTCTTGGATTATTTGTTATATTCCTCCTTGGTTTCTTTATACACGATTCTTTGATAGTTTTTGCTGTATCGGGATGTCTTGAATGGCTTGGAGGAATGGAATTTTTACGTACAAATTTTGTAATTCTCCCAGAATGTCAAAATCAAGATATTGTATAGGTCGAGGTATGACTAATCATTCTGGGAACGAGGGAGAGGATGTGGTTGCTTGATTATGAGTTTGTTGTTTATTCACATCCTCTTTTTGTGGCAGATGTTCTCTGAGTAACTGATTTTCAACCTGAACTGTCTTATCTCCCTCGGTTTCAATAATACACCTAGATCTTAACTGAATATCATTACACTCCCTCAGATCGGCTCCTATTTCTAGTGCTTCTATGATTTGGACAGATTGGACCGGTCTGTTATTTGGATTGGGGTTGGGTTGGGCTGGGAGTTGCGGTCTCAGATTAGAATGGGGATTTTGTTGTAAGGTTGGCAGTGTAGGTTGAGGGAGCGGAATGGTTCCTACTGGCTGATGCATTGGTCTCTGCCAGTTTGTCTGCTAGGCTGAAATTTGTGAAGTAGGGGGAGTCCATTGCGGTGGGTATGTGTTACTTTGCCAATATGGTGGGGTATAAGGAAAATTCGGCCAACTGGGTTGGCTTGCCTAATTCAACCATGGGGTTGAGGAAGGAAACGACTGTGGTGACCAGTTTGGAAACAGGGATTGAAATTGACTTTGCCACATATTATATTGTTGAGCATTATACTACAGAGGTTGAAAAGAAGAAGTTGGGTTTGAAAACATACCAGATTGTCGCAACTTCCACTGACGGCACTGGTTGAGCAAGTACACCGATTCTGGATTTTCTTCTGCTTCCTTATATACTGCTTTTAATCCAGGAAGTGAGGGACAACTTTTTGTAAGGTGATCTTTTGTGCAGATGGTGCATGTTTGGATTGCGTCCAGTGGACACTCCTTATAACTATGTTTTTTGCTGCATCAGGGACAGAAGATTGCCAAATTCTGTTCTACCTCCATTTGCTTCTATTTGGCTTGCATAATATCAAGTTGTGTAGTTAGTGTCCCTAGTATATCAGTTTTAAAATTTTCCAATAAATTTCCAATTTCTACACGTGTTACTCCTTCTGTCGAAATTTTATTATCTCTTACAAACCAATCATGTTCTTCCAGTTTTACTCTTGTGCTGCCTCTCGAGCTCCTGATACATAAATCAATAATGTCAGCAAATTTTTCTTGATAAATATCTCCTTTTCCCATAATGTTTAATGTTTCAATCCATTGTTCCTTCACGCCCCTTATTAATGCTATTTTTAATACATTATCAAGTAAAGGCAGTGATGCATAAGGAGATCTTTGTAGATTATACTAAAAATGTTCCACATACTCCTCTAATGTTTCGTTTGGTCTAGCTATCATCTAGAATATTTCGTCCTTCAGTTCTCTAGACCTGCAATAGTCCTGATATTTTTTTAGAAAAGATTATTTCATTTGATCCTAGTTATTTATAACCCCACCACCTAATCCCAAAAACCATCTTAAAGCAGCCCCTTTTGTGTAGAGGGAAATAGTTTCAGTTTCTGGGGATCGGTGGTGTAATCATATCCCTTACACAACACATCGAATTCAAATAGAAATGCATTCGGGTCTTCTGATGTAAGACCGTGGAATGTAGGGATATGTTGAAGAGGGATTGCTTTCATAGGCGCATTTGCTACAGAATCCACTATGGGGTATTGTAATGTAGAGGTTTGGGTGTTTGGCTAGTTTTGAGCCATTTGGTCGAATATATGCCAATAACCTTCTGGGATATCTAGGAGGGTATTCCTAGGTTGAGGGGGAATGGCTTTAACAGGAATAGTTTTAATAGCACTTCCTCTATCTGGGATAAGGAGAGTGCCTAATGTATGAGGAGATTGAGTTTCTTCAAAAATGATTTTTGCAGCAATTCCCTTCTCTAGGCTATCCAATGGCTGAGTTGTCTTAAGAGGAGATCTCGGTTCCTTGGTTTCCCCTGTCTCTCCTCCTCCTTCACAAATATTACTAAAATTCCCTTCTTGCAATAGTTATGGAGTCGAATTTTCATTTTCTTGAAATTCCTGCTCTTTAGTTTGGCTATGCACCTCAACAAAGGCTATAGATGGTGATCTTGTGGCCTGAAGGGAACTAGTAGGCTGTTTAGAAATAACTTTTCTGGGTCCTATTGAGGGCTGAGATTCTGCTTTCTTGAAGATTTCATTTATGAAGGTTGGTCGGCCAAGGGTCACCGACCCCTTAGCTTTTTCTGGCTTGGGTAGAGGTTTGGAATTCTTTTATGTATTTTTCTGCTTAGTCATGCACACAAATTAACTACTAAATTCTACTCAAACAAAACAGCAACAAATCTGTAGGAAAGCGGGTAGAGGAGTAGGGCTGTTACATGCTCCACACGCAGGTTCTTACCTTTTGTTTTTAAAACCCAATTCTTCCCTAGAAGGTTTGTACACTACTATGAAAAAAAGAACAAATGGATACACTCTTTCCCCGGCAACGACGCCAAAATGTGGAGCTATAAAAAGGGTCTCTTTCACCTCTAATTACCTCAAATTAATATGTCAATCCAGGAACGTTTTGTTATTTCAAAGAGTGTCTCAGTTTGAGGCTATCATTTTCCAGAGTAATGTTAGTAGCACAGTGTTCAAAAGTACAAGAGTAAACGGATGCTTGTTTACAACTAACTACTTTAAGAGATTAAACCACACATTCAAAAAACTAGGTAATTTATCAGTCAAGGGTTCGGTAGCAATAACCCATCCCTTTGTAAACTGATGGAAAAGGAAACCAGAGAACAAATCGTGAATCTAGGAGCCGGACAGTAGATGTCAATGCTCACTACAACCTGAGATCGTTCTTCACACCAAAATAACAAATGACAAGAAATGAAACGAAATATAAGAAATGGAACAACAATTAAGAAATAGAACAACAAACCTGAAATGGAACAATAGTTAAGAAATAGAACAACAAACCTGAAATGGAACAACAGTTAAGAAATTGTAACGACAACTAAGTCTAACAAGCAGTAACACCTTAGTCTATAAGATCAAGTGCACTAATTGTAATCTACAAGAATCAAACGACAATCCTTCACTCTTAAGGGCGGATTGAATAACACACCAAAGTGGAACAACACTGATTGATGATGAATTATAGAACAACGCTTGAAAACCATATATACACATGACACACTTTAATAGTAATCTGATCGAGTTATCAATCTGAGTTAGAAAGAGTACGACTGCATTTCACAATAGAACAACATTGTTTATAGATCCAACAATCGCAAAGAACATAACTTCCAAGATGAATTCCGTAATGTCAATGAACAAGTGCATAACACAAAGGCTCTATAATTAAACAACAATAGTATTCTGTAAAGACTCGCATTATTATATCAACACCTAAGGGAACAATGATACAATGTAGAGTCAATACAATAGTTTTGTCTTTAGAAACCTTAATAAATTAAACATAACAAAGCATGTGATGTAAACTTACAAAACACATCAGATTACCAAATAACATCGATAAGAAAACCACACATAAACCAAACGTAATGGTACAAGAGCAAGTGTCCTCCAGGGTCGAGCCCTTAGCGTCCAGGGGTACACCGCTTGAAGTTATTTGAGACTCAAAGATGAAATAGTAACCAAGTTTGTATTAATGCATAAAGCAGAATTACAATAGATCAGTTCTTAACTAGACTCGATGATCAAAGTTTTGATCTTAAAGGAAATTACATAAAACATAACCAATTCTAACTCTCTTCGAGCTAACAGTGCTGCCCCTTTTATAAGGGTGAAGGTGGAGATATCTAAGTGCAGAAATAGATAAAACAACGATCCCTCAGGATCAAGGATCCCGAGGGATTCGCCGAACCGTTAGTCCTCAGTCATTTCTTTTCTTTCTTGCACCGAGCCGATATCTCCACTTCCTTTTCAGGCTGATTTGCTTTGATTTGCTTTTCCTTGTTTGCATACGGTCTCCTGTCAAAGGGACAATGGTTAACCCATCCTCGTCCTTTCCTTTGGAACGACAACTTCTCATTTTTCCTTCTTCTTGCATAAGGAAATGACAATTGTCAGTGTTTTCGTCTTGCATATTAATCTCACATGTTTTATTACAATTTCTTATCGTTTTCCGAGTTCATGGTGCAAAAAAGTTTGTAAGTTCTAATGAAAAGATGCTGAAATAATTACCAAAAACATACCTTCTTTAGTACTCCACAACAACCTTCCTTGTTACTGGGTTCCAAAGCTTATAACCCTTTAAACCATAATTATACACAATAAAGATGCACTTTTCAGATTTACTATCCAACTTGGTTCTTTTCTCCTTTGGAACATGTACATATGCATCACATCCAAATACCCTCAGATGTGAAAGAGAGTGTTTCTTACAAGTCCATACCTCTTGTGGAGTCTTATCCTCCAATGCTGATGAAGGTAATCTGTTGACCAGGTAATATGCTGTCTTCACCGCCTTTGCCCAGAATTCCTGTCCTATCCCAACACCACTGAGCATGTTTCTTTCCCTTTCCATCAACGTCTTGCTCATTCTTTCTGCAACTCCATTTTGCTAAGGTGTGTGTGGAGTAGTCTTCTACCGTGCTATACTACACTTCTTACAGAATTCTTCACATTCCTTACTACAAAACTTTCCACCGTTATCTGTCCTCAACACCTTTATCTTCTTCTCTATCTGGTTTTCCACCATAGCCTTAAATTATTTAAACCTATCAAAGACTTCAGATTTCTTCTTAAGGAAATATATCCATGTATTCCTTGAGAAGTCATCTATAAATGATACATAGTACATAGACTTACTGAGTGATGGAACCTTCATAGGTCCAAACACATCACTGTGCACAAGCTCTAATATATATTTTGACCTCTTACCACCAGAGAGGAAACTCACCCAATTCTGCTTCCCATATACAAAATTTTCACAGAAATCAAAATCTAGAGAGCTATTAATCATACCTTCTACCATACCTTTACCATGAAGTATTCGAAGGCCCTTCTCTCCAATATGTCCAAGCCTTTGATGCCACAACATGATATTCTCTCTAGAGACCACTATATTTTCTGCTCCACTTTCAGGAACCACATAACTGTTGCACCCATAAACAATAGTGCTACCTTGCAGCTTGTACAGAGTTCCAATCTGAACTCCCCACATCAATACCAGTGCTCCCCGAACTATCTTGCATATATCCTTCTTAAACACTGTTTTTACACATGCATCATCCAACTTGCTTACAAAAATAAGATTTCTGGCCAATGCAGGAATATGTAGAACACTCGGAAGTGTTCTAACCCTTCCACCTTACAACTTCAACTTTACTTTTCCACAACCAATGATTCTAGCCTTCCTATCATCCCCTAAGAAGACATCACCACCATCGTATTTCTCATACTCGTAGAACCACTCTCTATGAGGAGTGAAGTGAAAGGATGAACCTGAGTCAATCAACCATGCCTCATGATCTACATGTGTGAAGAAGCCAAGTACACATCCCCACCTTCATCTGAGGTGCTTTTCGCCTCTACAGAAGGAGCATCTTCAGATCCCTTTCCTTTATCAAGAGCTTTAGATTTATAGTCCCTTTTGTAGTGCCCTTTCTTTCCGCATTTCCAGTACACCACCTTTATAGGCTTTCCTCTAGATTTAGATCTCCCACTCGATAACTTATTTTTGTTTCTATTTTGGGACTGTCCTCGTACAAACAAGGCATCACCATTCTGGCTCTCCATATTTTTCCATCTCATCTCCTCCATTAGTAAGGATGAAACTATTTTATCAAACTGCAAGGCAGTTGCATTGCTACCTATTGCAATAACCAGACTATCCCATGAATCTGGTAGAGAACACAACAAACTAATGCACTTATCTTCATATGAAATTTTAATATCAACAGATAATAACTGACTTACCACAGTATTAAATGCATTCAGATGATTTATCAGTGAGTCTCCATCTTTCATCCTCAGGTTAAACAACTTTTTCCATAGGAACAGTTTATTCAGCAGAGACTTAGATTGGTACAAAGTCCCTAACTTGCCCCACAAAGCCTTCGTCGTAGCTTCCCCTGACACATTCAACAATACTAAATCTGAGACACATAATCGTATTGTGCTCTTTGCCTGCCAATCCAACTTCTTCCATTCTTCATCAGACACTGCTGTTGGCTTAGTACTTGTATCTACCGCGATCCACTGATCTTTATCCACCAACAGATCCTCCATCTTGAGTTTCCACAACTCAAAACTCTAACCATTAAATTTCTCTATCTCTATCTTTCCATTGCTGGCCATCTTCTTTCACCACCATAATCGATTCCGTAGATCTCCCATTGAACAGGGTTTACCACACGCCCAAGCGAAACCCCTCAGCAGCAAAGGCATCCCCTTGAAGCTAAAACAACTCTAATACCAAATGTAGGTTTTAACCCCATACAAAAATTACTTGCATATGAATTCTAAAACACAAAAAATAAAAAATGCGAGAGCATAACACATAAAACACATATACACAGAGATTTCCCCTGGATACCAAAACTGAGACTACCAGCTTGATTTTTCATTATATTCCTTTCAATGTTACAATACATATTTATACATACCAAAGCATCCAATACCATGGACCAAAAACCATCGCGTCCCAAACCATGGACCGAGAACCATCTCATCTAAAACCATGTGTGAAAACCATGCACAAACCCATAGGTAGGTCTGCCTAACCTAATATAGGGTCCAAAAACATTTTTCCTAGGGTGCTACCCCGAAACTTGTAGAGGGGGGCTACCCACCCCCCTTAAAACCCCTGTGACCCCCCCGCTGTGCACTCAGTGCGACGAAGGGGGGGCTCTGCCCCCCCTCTAACCCCCTAATTAACTACGTGGGCTAGTTGTGGAAAGAATATAAGACAACCAAACATTTAAAGCATAACCTCATAATCTTAGGCTTTCATTAGCAACTGACGATATCAATCCATTTGGAGAGGCCAGATCTACTTACTCAGCATGGCCCATTTTTGTTATCAACAGTAACATTCCTTCATGGAAGTCAATAAAGAGGGAGAACTTAATGTTGACAATGATTGTTCCGAGTATTCATTTGCTTAGAATTTTCTTTTAACATAATAACATCTTATATGTCTTGTTTGTTTCATAATTATGTCCTATATTTTTTTGTTAATTTACTCATATATGCTCAATTATGCCTTATGATTATGTCTTATAATTTTTTTATTTACTCATATATGTAGTAATTATGTATTGTATGTTCAATCAATTCGGTAAGTACTAGGTCAAAGATATGAATGTATATATTGAGCCTCTTATCAATGAGTTAGTGGACTAGTTATGGAACAATGTCACTATGTATGATATCTATAGACCATTAGTTGCACAAAGGGAATTTGAATTCCATGCAATGCTTGTATGGACAATTCATGGTGCCCTAGGGCTAACACATTTCTATGGTATATACTTATAACATTACCCTTCACATTAATAATGTTTAATTTTATGAAGTTCATTTCAAGTATGTTTTTGAAATAGTTCAACCTTCATTGTACATCCTTAACATAATTGATATAAAAATTATTCGATCTCTTGGAGGTCTTCAAACAAAGGGTAAATTTTCTTATCCAATTTGTGGTCCTAAGATTAAATATTGTCATTCAAGAAGCTTACGAAAGGAGGCGTTAGATGAGCATAGGCACTTCCTTTATAAGAACCATAGGTATCGAAGTACTGAAAAACATCTTTCAATGGGAAAATGGAGTCTGGAGTAAGACCAAAGAGAATGACACCCCGTGCATGGAGTTTGAATATAATAGTCTCTCAAGTTATTGATATTCAAATTGTCTATGTATTAATATACATTATATGTTTGGATTGTTTTATCTTTTTTATAGGATTTTCTTCACTGTATTAATTTACAGGTTATATTGTTGTTATAACATCTTTATCTATGATTCATTTTGTAGGTCATAAAGGCATTAATAACAGGGAACTTTCATGAGGAATGAAAAGTTATCCTGAGAAATTCAATAGACTCCCCTTCTATGAGAACCTATAAATTGTTCATTAGTTTGATAGAATGCAGATTAGGAAGAATGTAACAAAGACCTTATGGTGAATCTTAAATGGAAGGAAAGATAAATAAAAAATTTTCAAGATTTGTAATGACATTAAAGAGGCCGACCATGCATTCAAAAGTGATATTCATTCAAATAGTGATGGAGACAACCAAAATATAAGCACCCTTCCATGGTTATTGACAAAGCAACAAAACAAGCATGTTCAAGAGGTTATTGAAAAAATTAAATTTCCAACTAGATTTTCTTCAAACATAAAGAATATCCTAACAAAGAAAGGTGAATTAGGTGGGGTAAAAACTCATGATTGGCATATGTTCATTAAGGTAATTATTTTGGTGTATATATATTTTATACATTGGTGGAATATCTTGTTATGTAGTGTTTTTTTTTCTACTAATTTGGGAAAAAATAATGATCGATCATTATTTTTGTTACATTATGTTATACCTTTATCTCTCCCATAAAACTTTGACAACAATGTCAAACAAGTTATATATGATCTTAGAAAATACATCGAGTAAGTGGAGATTTATGTGCAAAGTGTAATTTGTTCAATAAGTTGTTGTGTCACATATTTCTCACTGCATGTGTTTTTTTTGTCACGATGTACTATATTATTCTTTTTTAGTTGAAATGTGTGATTTGCTTGCTTCATTTGTATATGGTTGTCATATAAAAGAAATATATAAAGAATATATAAATTATCGGGGAAAACAAATTCCTCATATAATGTGTGAAATGCAAAAGTATTTACCTCTGACATTTTTCAATGCACAAGAAAACCACCTCATACACTAAGTTGAGGAGATTGAAAAGTGTGGACTTATACACAAGATTAGTGTGGATTGTTGAGAGGAACTTGAAATCACTTAAGACTTTGGTCAGACAAAGAGCATGTCTTGAGGGTTCTATTGTAGAGGGATATATGATATATCAAACCATGGCTTATTTTATCAATATAGTGATGAAATAGGACAACGTATTAATGTAGTATTGGATGGCATTTGGGATGTCAACTCTGTGATGGATGATTTTGAAGGGGAGCACCTATTAGGGAAAGGTATAATTAGCAAAGTGAGATGTAAGTAGATAGTGGAGATTTATAGCACATTTGACTTATTTGTTTTTATGTATATCATACTTATTTAATTTTTAGCCATGCTACAAAATCCATTATTATGAAGGCATAACATATATCTATATATATATATATATATATCTCTATATATATATATAGATGAGTAGTTTTATTTTAATACAGCCAGACAAGAGGGGGATGCAATACATTTATACATTGTGAACAATAAAGATTGGATGAAGGTATGGATTAAATGATGCAAACAAGCTAATAATGGTAGGTTATCATGGTATGGTGTGTATTCATTGGTCAAAGAAGCTTAATGTAGTCAAGATACCAATATTACACAGAGGAAAATTGATTTAGAATATGGCTTAAAATATTATCATGCAAGCATATTCACCCATACTAAGTTTTTTACAATTATATTGATGCACATGGCATGTTTTTTTCTTAATTTTCAAAATTTGCAAGTATAAATATGCATGTTTATCAATTGAAAATACATCTTTTATGTTTTTGATGTATTGCAGTTGAAACACCACAAGAAAATGTGGTGCAATGGCCACAAATTTTGCATCAAAAGGTTGGATGAAAATATTAAAACTTATGATAGTGGGATAACTACAATATTTCAAGTTACCAATGTTTCCTCTAGGGGTGAAAAACATCTAAAAATTTCTGAGAATCGATACTATGGGTATTTGCATGATATACTTAAGTGTGACTTTGAATCCTTCAAAAAAATTGTGTTTGATGTTAAATGGTTTAGGCTACAAATATATGAACGCGACCCTGATAAAACTATTATTGAGCATGCAAACGAATTTATTATGGTTGATATAAGGAATATTGAGCCAAGATCAGAGCGAAATGTTCTTCCAAGCCAATGTGAATAGGTATTTTTTGTAGACATTCCATCTAAATTAGGTTTTTCATATGTTGTTAGATATGATCACAAAGGAAGACCCGTAAAGTATAATGTAGCGGGAGAAGATGAAATTGAAGAAGAAGATGATGTAGAGGAGTAGGGGGTTCATGCAATGTCAGAAGAAGATTTCAAAGAAGTTCAAGGAATATATGTTAATCAAGACAATGTTAATTTGGATGAAATAGATGGTATTGAAGTTGTGTCAGACGAAGAACTTGAATAATTTGACCCAAATGTACAAGAGCATGCCCTAGATGATGATATATAAGATGATGATGATGTTGATGATGATGATGTTGATATGGTGAATCCTTTGCACATGAATTCTGAATTGGATGAGAGAGATGAAGATATGGATGAGGAAAAAAATTAATGATATCAAAAATGCTGAAAAGTATGAGGTATGTGTTTATATTTTTTCAATTGGGTTGTTCTCTTTCGTTCACCTTAAATTTTTATTTTCCTACTTTTTATGTTTGAATGTTACTATGCTTCTTTCAAATATATTATAGTAGATAGATTGGGTATGGGGAATTGAGAGTGATGTGGGGTGGGAGGGACCATATGATATTCCACCTTCACTTGATTGGCCTTGTTAAGTAGAGAATACATTATTCTTGAAATGAAGAGAAGCTCATTTATGTTTATACCATAATTTCCAATTTTCACTTTAATGGTTCATTAAGTAGATGTACCAGAAGAGTTGGGTGATGGGTGAAACATGTGACACAATGGTTAGAAATACATGTCAAGTAAGCTCGGACCATGATTTCCCATGAATTGAGTTCCCACTAGGGTGTCTCATAATGATTTTTTATAAAATTGACTAAATTAATGTTCAAGTGTTAAAAGCTAGTTTATAATTGGTTGATTATGTAACATGGATGTACTAACAAATGATAATATTTTGTTGTAATGATTTGTGTTGACTGATTTTCACAGTAGGGAAAATGCCCCACCCTAGATGCACCTACATGAAGGCGGAGCACCTGGGCGCCCCTGCGGGCGTCATGAGCTGGGCATGCCGGGACGTCCACCCAATAAGGGCGTCCATGCGATGAGTTAGTGGGCTGACCCAACTTGGAAAGGGGCTCCCACATAAAAGAAGTAAGGTCGGACCATGAATACGCATGAACAGAGTTCCCACCAAGGTGTCTCATAATGATTTTTATAAAATTGAGTAAAGTAATTTTGGGTTGTTAAAAGTTAGTTTATAATTGATTGATTATGCAACATGGTATTAACAATTTAAAATATTTTTTTGTCATTAATGAGTGAATGAAGGTGAGGCACTTAGGTGCTGATGGGGGAATCATATACTGGGCATGCCAAGGCACGCAACACCCATGGGGGTGTCATGTGTTGGGCATAGCAGGACACCCGATACCCATGTGGGTGTTGCATGTTGGGATCGCTAGGGTGCCCACCCGACAGGGGCACCCGACACCCATGGGGATGTCACATGTTGGGCTCGACTCAACTTGTCCAAGGGCACCCAGAAAAAGAAGTAATGCCGGCCTATGACTACCCATGAACAAAGTTCCTATAAGGGGGTCTCATAACGATTTTTAGAAAATTGACTAAAGTAATGTTTGGGTGTTAAGTCGGTTTATAATTGATTGATTATGCAACATGGTACTAACAAATTATAATATTTTGTTGTCATTGATGAGCGAATGAAGGGGAGGCACCTAGGTGCCCATGGGGGCATTGCATGCTAGGCATGATATGGTGCTTAATGCCCTTAGGGCTATTATGTGATGGGCATGTCAAGGCACCCGATGCCGATGGGGTTGTCTTGTTTTGGGCATGCCAAGGTGCTCGACGCCCATAGGGGCATCGCGTGGTAGGCATGGTAGGGAACTCGCCTGAAAGGGGTTGGTTGGTCATACCAACCTTAAAAGGGGTGCCCACACAAAATAAGTAATGTTAGCCCATGATTGCCCATGGGAAAATTCACCACAAGGGGGTCTCATAATTATTTTTAGAAAATTAAGTAAATTAATGTTTCAGTGTTAAAAGGTGGTATATGTCTCTTTTATTCTCTTGGTGTCAATATTATTGTTACTTGTTGCATACCTACCCATAATTACCAATCCACCACTTAATATTTACCAATTATTTGAGATTATGCTTTAATTAATAGACCCCACATAGATTGACTTGTGAAAGGGGCCAATATTGAAATGTTTTCATTTTGTGCTTATATGCATTGGAATTTGACATAGTTATAGTAGATAAATGGATTAGAATTATGGGAGGGTTTGAAGACTCATATACAAATATGGGAGGGCTTGGAAAAGAGTATAGGTTGGTAATATGTTTTGAATTATTATTTGCTAATATGTTTTGAATTATTATTATTGCCTTAGCCCAAGCCTGCCTCCATCCACCTTTGAGGTACAAGAGGAAAGCCCACCTCCACCCACATCTGAGATGCAAGAGGAAATATTGCCTCCGTCATTTACCTAGCTCGAGCCCACCTTTTCTCATCTCTGAACTACAAGAGAAAAACTATAATAGATATTAACGATCCATACTATGCTATAATAGATAGTACAATGAGGAGGCCCAGAGTTTTCTGGAAAGAATGTGGTAGAGTCCCACCCATAGATGTCAAAAACTGTCAAACATTGTATTTTCTTCCAAGGTCTTTGAAATGTTGAACAAACGCTTAACGTGGATGCTTAAAGTGGCCCAACTTTCCTATCCTGGGTATGTAATATACCTCTGTCATTTGAAACCCTCCGCTATCAGTTCGCATTTCTAATTTTAACTAAGTTCTATGATAATTGTTTTTGGTAGGTTGATATGTGTATGTGCAACTCATTATGAAAATAATATTTTTGAGTTTTTATATAAGTTTTTACTATTACTTATGGTGATTTTATGGAAGCATTGGCCTGTTCTAGTGTTAAAGCTACACACATATTGTTAATAATAATGAAAGGAATATTTAATGTCAAAATATAATAGAGAGAAAAGAGTTTAACTTATGTCCACATTTGTAATTAGGGTTCTCAAAAGCTATATTACTCCATAACTTTAATAATACTTACTTCCATTTTAATTTGTTTGGTTGATTTCTTAATCATTTAGAATTGTTCATATTACATATTTAATACAAAATAAGAAGGGATCAAGTGATAAATATGTGCAACATTTAATCATTGACCTCATGTATATCAATTGAAGATGATCTTTGCAATGTTCCTTATATCTTAGTGAAGTAAGGCATGCAAGGACTTAGTCAATGTCGACCAATCCTTTGGTTAGGTGAGTTTATCCTCTAGGTTATGACACGACATTGATTCAAATGATGATCCATAGTTGAGGTGGTGTTGGCTTCAGGGGCTTAGACATAGGTTATGAGTTAGTTGCGCTGACCAACAAAACCCTATACCATTGGCCCTTTCAACAACGACCTACTCTCACAGACCGCAGTCTCACCCTAAGCTATATTGGGGGATGATAGAACCATGTTTCTGCAGCTAGAGGGACTATGTAGTGTGGCTGTAAGGTTCTAAACATTTAGGGCTTAATTCAACCTTCACAAACTCTTAACCTTATTCTTACAATTGTAAATCGTTTTCTACTTTAACATATTAGCAAATTGTGCGAAACTAGCCTAACATGCATTATTCATCATCTAAAACAATATCTGAACCTTTGCGATCCAATTGCAGAAGATATATATAAAACAAACCATAAATAGTCAAAACCACAGAAACTATGTGAACATACAAAAATTACACAGATCTATCTCAAAACTCTTTTTTATTATTCAAGTCTTTTCAAATAAAATCTTTCTAACCCTGCACACACAGCTGTAGGGGCCTGCGTACTTAGCTACGGACTTACCAAGGTCTCTGTGCACACAAATGTAGGGGCCTTCCCCTTCACCTGACTACAGAAAGATCTTACAAAATAGACTCAAAATTGTTTCATATTTCAATTCTATCATCTCTTAGACTTGCAAAATCATCCATTTATATATACCTCTAGCCTTATAATACCATGGTTGGCAAACCATGGGCGGAGCTCAAAATCCTCTAAGTAATCCCATCCCTTTACAAAAGAAGGGGATTTGACTCACCCCAAAATCCCTTTGACTCTTATAATGCTGCACTAATCATGCTCTACTCCTCAAAATACAAATTCTTTACACACTTTGGACAAAACTTAGACCTAGGGGACCCCTACCCAACAGGTGGCATGGAAAATCATGGGTAGCTCCCTTTTCAATAGTGTTGGCACCATATGGATTGAATACTTATGTTAATGTTACATTAGAGATGTATAAGTGAAAATTTTTATAACATCAAATAAATCTTTTACAAAAGAAAAATTATGTTGTGTCGACATGAGTATCAAAACCTCACTTAATGTAAATAACTAGTATGACCTAATACTCTTGGAGAGTTTTTAGTCTTATGGTGTTCATGTATTGAATTTTGGGGTATTGTTGATCAATGGTTCATGTGATGTAGTGGCCTACTTATGAATTAGAGGATTATATGGTCATGGTTGAACTTAAATTATAATTAGGTCAATTTTTTTTTTTGTATGGTTGACGATTTAGCATCAATCTATAGAATTGGAAATAACAATATTTAAAGGAAATTATAGAATTATGTATCGTTGAATCTTAATGGTGAGAAAACCATATTATGGTTGCACTCTATAGATTCCATGCCACTACCATAGGAATGCGTGACCTAGAATAGATAAAACATGTTTAATGGTGCTACATTACATAATACCTCATATAGATTGGGCTACTTGCATATTAAAGTCTCCATTTTTGTGTCACATGCATGCCTAATATTTTTGGGGTTTGTTATGAAAATAATTGACAATGATGCTAGAGAAGAAAAACATAAGCCTCATCAAATATTTGTTCCAAGGGTTCTAGTTTTTTTACCTCAAAAGGTTTTTTAATTTTTAGAAGAAAAATACAATATCCATATTTTTTCTCCTTGAAAAATTTGTAATTAAAGTTGTATTAAATTAGGCATGTGTATTTTTATTTTTTTGTTACATTGAACACCATTAGGTGGACATACTATGGTCTTATGAACATTGAAAATAGTTTTACTTTTGCAATTAATAAAATGATGATGACCAAGACCAAGAAACACGAGTTCCTAGAAGGTTCTCCTTGTTGTAGATGCCCCAACAATCACCCATTTTTTTCCTCTTGCAAAAAAATTGACAAAATTTAATGAGGTCTTTTAGAATTTTCCTTGTAGTGCATTACAACATTAATAATTTCTATTCTTTAATGATGCAACACTTTGAAGTTCCTTTCCTATGTGATATAGAACTAGGAAGTCCCTATTTAGTGGTATATAACAATGATGAGTCCATTGACCTGGCGATGCACCAAACCTTAAATTTTTCATTGCATGTATTGTGTTGAAGTTTATTATCTCAATGATGTGTATCGCTATGAAAGCCAACATCCTGTGACATATTGTTGGGATCTCAAACTTCCAATGCCTTGTCTCTAAGATACCAAACTCTCATGTGATATATCCTTCATGCAAAGGAAACCCTTTGTAGCATCACACCACTAATAATTTTCTTTGTCATTTATCACTACCTAAAGGTATTTTGAAAACGACAAGTTTCAAGGCATTTATTGCCTCAAAAATCTTGCCACTCGCTCCAAAATATCTATAAAAAGAATTTAAGATTATATTAAATTTAAGATTAGGATTAAATTAAATTAAGATTAAATTAGATTAAGATTAATATATAATATTAGATTAATATCAAGATATTATATAAACAAAAGAAAATTTAAATTTAAAATTAAAAAAAAAATACAAAAAATGTAAAACTAAATCTCAATGCCTTATTTATAAACAAAATCATTATCTAACATATTCTTTTCCTCCTAAGCCTCACGTCTCCTCCATTGATAACTGCCTCAACCATCGATTTCCTTCACCATTGATCCCTGCCTCAGCCGTTGAGTTCCTCCACTATTGATCCCTACCTCCTCCATCGATACCTAGCTAGCTTGCACCCTTGGCCTCCACAATCGACCCTTGCCTCTACCATGTATCCCTACCTCTGCCCTCAATCCTCACCTCAACCATCAACCTTGTTTTTCCTTCCCCCACCATTTATACTTGCTTATTCCTTTAACCCTAGACTGTGCCCCCCTCCACCATCGATCCTTGTCTCCGCACTAGTCCCTTCCTCAACCATTGATCTTAGTTTGCGTACCTCCACCATTTATCCCTACCTATTACTTTAACACTAGGACATGCCCTATCCACCATTGATCCCTACCTCTGCCATCAACCCCATTCCTTTAAACCTAGGCTCCTAGATTGATATCTCTACTTCTTTAGGTGGGGCATGTGGATTTGCCCATTTTCCTTATGATACCCTCTTTAATTTATAGTTTCCCTACTGATTGTGTGGTGCCTCATTTGGTCCATTCCATATGTTCATGATTTTGCCAAACATGGCTCTGATTAAGGCTTTGTGTGGTTTTCTGATGTAAGTTAATGACCACAAACTTATTATTTAACATCTAATTTAGCTTAGGCTCACAGTTCGGGTGCAATCTCTCTGGTCCATAGGTGCATTGCTAACACAAGGACCTATCTGGTATAGAGAAAGCATATCATTTGAGGAAAAGCAAAGAAAAAAGACATTGCTGGTAAAGTTGACCCATGAACAATTAGTTGCAGAGAAGACAGATTCAACCCCACGAACACATCTAAGGAGAAAAAACAACAATGTATTCTATAAGTTTAAATTGCCCCATTTTGTTTTCTAATTTCCCTACTCTTAGATGCAAATAAAATGGCACGAAATATGTGAGTTGAAAATTGTAGCAACCTACAAAATTTTAATGGAAAATAGTGTTAAAATCCCCCTTGAACCATAAGGTGGTCACTACAAAAATTAGGAGTTATCCCTTGAAAAATAAAAAATAAAATTAGAACCCCAAAATGGATTCGAGGTATAAAAATCCTTGGCATATAAGTAAATCAAGTTAGATCCTCCAGAAATTAAAAAAAAAAAATCAATTTTGTAGCTATAAATAAACTTTAAAACCCTCTCAAATTCCTAAAAAAAATTCAATTCAAGCCCAAGCCAAAAATCTAAACAAAATTTTACATGTACTAGGGATAGAGGAAGTTGCAGATGATGTAGAGGTTGTAAGAGATTGGACAGTTGAAGAAGTTAACCCTATAGCGCTATTGATTATAATAGTACTAGTTAGTTGTGATTAAGTAATTTGAATGGAAGGAATCAAAGGATTATAAGAGGAAGGTAAAGGAGAATAAGGGGAAGCAGGATCGACAGAAGGAGTATGAGTTGGGGAAGATGATGTAATCCCACTAGCTAAAGACTGACTATCTGGAGTTTTTTTATTTTTCTGATGAGTGGGTAATGGAAACTCAAAAGTCTTAACTTCAAGTTTCTCACTTTGAGATCTAGTTAAAAAACTCCAAAAGATTATAGAGATGAAGTAAAAATTCCTTCAGATAAATTGTTTTGAGCAGGCTTTTCTCTTGAAATTAAAATTCCTTCCAATCTATGAATTAAAGCCTACACTTCAAGGGAATATGTGTGTGATTCTTTAGAAGTTTGACCAATTGACTTTGGAAGTGAGCTAGGAGATTTAGTGACTGTTTCAACAACTCCAGATCTAGGATAGGAGTTTCGAAATGGGATCTTGAAGTTTGTGGAGACATCGAGGGAGATTGAATCTTAGAATAAATTTTAGATTTGGGATGAGACTTTGTTTCCATTCATATTCTGATGGCCCTTCTTCTAGCACCAAAAATGTTGATGGCTTTAAATATCAGCCTTAACATTGGGGGAAACCACCCGGTCGGGACCTTAGAGCAGATCCTTTTCCGTTTGGGATGATGGCTCCAACTAGAATTATAAGACCAATTTCTCTTTATATGAAATTATAAGAAATAGATTGAATAAAAGTATAAAGCTCTGATATAAATGAAACTAAAAATTAAGATTAATAAACTTAATATCTATCTTGGGAATGTTGTTTGTATATGTGTTTATAGAGATTTCATAATTATCATGGCAATGTAGATTATCATGTAACTATGAAGTTAAAGCAAAGAAAGATAACTAATTTAATTAAATAGTTAATTAAACTAGCTTATAAATTTGTCACATATATGAGATCTCGTTTTTCATACATATAATTTATGATTATAATCCAATATATCAATAGTGATGATGCACAATTGCAATAACACATATATAATGAACAAAATTAAATTTCCATTCAACTCTTAAACAAAAGAATAACACAAGGATAATAGTACCTGATATATCATTGTTCTGCTCATGAGAAAAATGGAGATGGTTCAGCTATATATTAAGAAACAAATTGAATTACAATAGTGCAAGCTTAAGCCTTCTTTCAAAAATTCAGAACCGCTTCTCATAACAAAAAGAGGCAAATTATAGCTTCATAATAAAATACAAATATAGAAAATACAGTAACAACTTTAGACGATTTCAACAAACATAGCCAAAATAAACCAAAAGGGACAAATTTAGAATATGTTGTAACAAAATTTTTAAGCTTGGGAGGAATATTGTCCTCCCATTCATTGTTGCAACTCATAGATATCTACCATGTTCTTTTACTCAAGTGGAGACCTAGGTTGTATTCTCATCTAGCTGATGAAGATTGTGTCTTTCAACACTCGCAGCATTTGTGTGGTGGTATTGGATAAACATCAAAGCATCAACCACTAACTGTGTGGTTTGACAAAAAAATTGCCAATGACTCTCCAAGTTGATCCTTGTTAGTTGATCGATGACTTCAACTCTCTTTTTGGAGGTTTCTCGCCACATTTTAGTAAGTGGTTTGATATCTGGCAATGCTCATTTGGGGAAACTTGATATGAGATTAACTTGAAACAAGTTATCGCTAATTTCCTCAATGAGATTATTTGAAATTTACCTTGCGTGAAATACTGTTTCTTTAATTTTCTTGAGATGAACTTCCTATTCTATAAAAATAATTTCTTTGTGTGATTCTTCAATTCTAGGAAGATTGGTCAGCCTTCCATCTGTGTTGTCTTTCCATGTAAGAAAACTAGAAATTTTCTCTTCTATGTCCTCAAAGTAAGTCTTAACATCTGATAGTTGGTCTACCAGTGCACTAGTTATGTTGCATAGATCATGAATAGCCAATTTCTAGAAAAATATAATATGTTTTTAGGCAAGAAGAGTGTTCAACTCTTTTTCTTCCTTCTTAAAATCAGTTAATTCAGGATTAACACTCAGTTGTTTATTCCTTCTTTGTAGCTCCTAGATCTAAGAGTCTCAGGCCTGTAAATCCATATCATACTAAACTTTGAGGGAGTTAAAATTGTTTTGGAGTTTTGTGACCTATCCTTGCTATTGTTCAGTGATATTTTGTTTGTAAACTTCAATACTCTATTCCAAAAGTACGATTATTTCTTCTTTCTCCTTTCATAGTTTTTGCACTTCTATAGATTTGTCTATTGTTGTTGAAGAATAGTCTCCTGTGAATTAGGTAAGCCTATCCAGCTCCTTTGTAGGAGTGGCCAAAGATCCTTTCCAAAAAGCCGTGAAAGATGCATTTCTAGGGACCAAAGTCTGAGATTGATCAATTTTCCTTTTATTCCTCTCTCTTTTGACCAAATCCTTATGTTGAAGGTTGTAAAAGATGTCAAGCAGAGGAATTTCTTCAACTCTTAACACAACCTCAGATGTTGGGAAAGTCGGTCTAATTTCAATATCTTCATCCTCCAAAGGCATCTCAGAGGCCTTTGTCATTATCAAAATCTATTCAATGCTTTTGGAAGTGTCTTGGACCTTCTTTTGTATAGGAGTTTTAACAACTTGAGGTTCATCGGTTTTGAAATCTAGAGCCTCATTATATTGTTCCCACATCTCTTATAGCCTAGCATTAGGAAAAATATCCTTTGCTTGGGAAGAAGAGGAGATGACTATTTCTCTTAATTGAGAAACATCAACAAATTGTGTAGAGCCAACAACTACCACATCTTAAGGGACTCTCCTCTATTCAGGAATTTGTAGTGATTCCATAGGAAACTTTTCTAGCCTTGAGGCCCTGTACTGGGACAACTAGATCATTTCTTCTTGAGTTAATTATTTCTCTACATGTTTCACAACCATTGAATAAGTAGAAGCCTTCTCAAAAATCATCAAACTTATCTAGCTCATGTGAAAATTTCCTAATGCTCGATGTTGCTATAATATTTTTGCCAGATTGATGAGGTTCATACTATCTATTAGGAATAGTGGGGAAATCAAGCTCTTGAATAGAATTAATTTTCATGATTGCATTCTTGAAGTTATCCAAGGTATATATACCACACTGTATAGGAAAAGCAAGCCACACCTTTTTATTTTATTCCTTTAAAACTTTTGAAATATTGTTTCCTGCGATCTGATAGGCTATCTCTCAGGAAAGAAGCTTATTAGGAATGAATATAGGTAACACATGATGGAGAGATAGACTGCCAAAGACTTGATCATAGGTAAATAATTCTTTTCCAAACTAGTTTCCTACTCGTAGTAAGTCAGTTTCGGCTTCAGGAGATACCCGTGGGGTCCTCTTATCAAAAATAATTTGGTAGATGGGTAACGTGACTCCATGAAAAATTTTGTATGAATGTGGTAGATATTTTGAATCCAAAAGAATATCATGTTATATGTGAATATGGATTGGATCTTCCAAAATCCACTTCCAACCCATAGAGGAAAATTCCATGGTGAAGCACAGGGTGTCCATGATATAAGTGCTCATGTAAAAGGAAGGAATTACATTCTCAGAGACTTTTCACTTACTTCTAAAAGACAAGATGTAGGTGGCTAGGTTATCTAAGAGTATATTACCCCAATCAAATATAAAACCCTCTGAAGCTCCATCAATAAGTGGTGTCCATTGATCAATAAACTTATATTTATTGGGGTAAGTAAAAAGTCTATACACCATAGCAGTTATGTGGCAATAGGGACTAGGAAGGGATTCAACAACATACTTACATGTATCCTCTCACTTATGCTCGTTTGGATCCCTCCTCCATCCTCTAATTGGCTCTGGTGCATGTTCATGTTCTTTCATGAATGCTTCCACAACAATCTTGTCATATTTACACTAAGGCTTGAGAGGATGGTACATATTGCTCAAATATCCACTGGTAAATGATCTGATGACCATATGCTTCATTTTCATAATATACTTGTGGGAAATGCTCAAGTTTTCTACAACCCATTAAACCATGTCTGCATAAGGTATAATTTTAGGTCATGCCACAATCTTGCGCAAGAATGAATTAGCCACATCACTGTATGCAGCGTTTAAGACCCCAGGTAGAATCGTTAGTAGTCACTGTTCTTTGCATGACCCTTGGTCATTCATCTTCAAAGAGTTTAAAAATGGATTCCCAAGAAGAATGTCTGGAATCTTTAGTGCAGATTGTGTAAAAAAAAACCTTGGCATAGCATTTTTGTCTTCAGCTCTTTTGATTGGAGAAGTGGATGATTGTTGTTGGGTAGCAATTTTCTTCTTCCCTTTCCCTGCTTTAGACATATCTTCACTGTTATGGAAGTTGTGACTAGCCTGTACCAGAAAAATCTTGGATGAACGATAAACTTTTACTCACATAAGACTTAGCACGAATAATGAGTCTTTACAACAACAATCTTCTTCTTTAAAGAAAATCCTTATAGAATCGAACTGAAATGAATGAAAGTGTTTATGGTTTCAAAAATAATAACTTCACCACTCTCAAACATCAAGTGCGGAAACATGAATTCACGTGAGCTTTCCAAATCATCATATAAGAGGTAAAATATGGAAGAAATTAATTGGAGGGATGCTTTTAAAAGTTACGATAATGGGAACTTCCAATGAATGGAGACTCTGCTGAAGTAACGACTATGGAAAAGAGGTGGTCAATGATATAGAGATATTTATATCGGAGGAATCAACTTGGGGATTTAAGGAAGAGGAATCCAATATAAAATTTTTGATAAATATCGAGGGCATTGGGGATGAGACATATCGTGGATATGGGATATCATAAGTGTCAAGTATCGGAGGCGTGAGATATCAAAAGTATGGAATATCAAAAGTTACGATATTGGAGGCATCGATGTAATAAATGATAGTCATGGGTCCAGGGGATTATTATATTCATTATGTAAATGCATGTAACACTTGGCATAAACCTTGATGAAAAGGCCCCTTTAATGTTATTAAGGAAGCAATTATCAAGCATAAGTTATACCAGGGAGGCGTTTTATTATAAATTTTTCAAAGAGAAGTTACAACATAATAAAGATGTGATCTGGTAGGTCCCTATAATACCAGTGATTCCCCCTTTACTATTTTCATTGTAGCCCTTATTGTTATTTTTGTGCACTTATATTATTATTGTCATGTCATCTTTGATTATATTGTGACCCCTTAGACTCCTATATATTAAAAGGAGATTTTTTTCATTTGTATCATCCAAGAATTTTTCATTTGTGTAATGTAAAGGAGGTTTCCCCTTGAAGAGGTTGATTTCTAAGTCGTTGATCTATCTTTTCTATCTTTTTGTGAGCTGGTTTCATAACATTTGGTATGAGAGCTTTGGATTCTAGGGTTTCGCTACTCCAAAATAGGTCATCGTGGAATTTTCACTATAACATTTTTTTGCGACATTTCAGAAGCTAAAACAAAAGGCCATTTGAGCTGAAGTTGCAATGATCCTCGGGTCCAAATTTCAAATCTTGGATTACTATAGTTTTGGATATATGATCCAAGGAATTTAGAGTTTTTGTAGGCTCCCAAATTACATCCCAAATAGGTGATCTTGGGAAAATCGTCATAAATTTCTCTCTAAGTATCAGATTGAAATTTTTTAAGAATTTATAGAAAGAGGAAAAATTGTAGTTGTCTGTGCATCATTGTTAGGTCCGAAGGTTTAAATAGTGACACGTGGAACTTCGTATAAGTTCGCTCTACTGAAAAGGTGTATAATCAGCTCATCTTCAGAGATTGAACATCACGCTTTCTTGGAGAATCCAATTACGATTAGACTTATGGCATTCAAAGGAGGACTTAGAGGGCTATCACAATTCACAATTTTAGATAGTGGAGATCTGGAATTTCAGAGATACAGCAGATAAAGTATTGAACTCCTACAAAGTGAAAAACAATGCATAGTTTTTTTTAAATTTTGCATAAGTTTGGTTTGAAAAATTAGTTTGAAGGAATTAAAAGGGAATAATGAAGCATAATTATCATTAATTGATGCCCTAAAGAAAGAAAATGGAAACACCTAGTAAGAAACCTAAAAGCTCTACCATGACTCATGAAGAAGAGGAAGAAATGTAACATGATATATCAAAATTATGAGACCAAGAGAAACAAAATTTACTCTCACAAAAAGTAATAAAAGCTAAGATGGATGGTTTAAAGAAAGACATGGAAGCTAAGATGGATGGTGTGGAAGCTAAGATGGATTCTTTCAAAAATGTCATGGAAGCTAATATGAATGACATGGAAGCTAAGATGGATGGCATGGGAGCTAAGATGGATGGTTTAGAACAAAAACTTAAAGGCAACATGGAATATTTGAAGACAAATTTGACAAAGTTTCTACAATAAATGCTTACTAATGGAGAAAGGGTAGTAAAGAAAACTCATGATGAGAAAAAATTAAATTTCAATCATGATTTCATAGACTCTAATGTTAGATTGAAGACCCACCAAGTTCTAAAGATCGATATGAGGAAGTTTGATGGCAAGGATCCTGTAACATGGATACTACAGATGGAGCAATATTTCAATCTCCATAATGTGCAAAACACAAAAAAGGTACGCACTTCAAATTTATATTTGGAACCAAATCAGTTTTTATGGTATTGATGGATTTGCTCTCGTAAACAAATTTTCACTTGGGAAATTTTTATGGATGAAATGATAGCATATTATGGGGATACAAAAAGCAACACTTTTTTTATCCAATTGATAAATCTCAAACAAAAGGGTTCAATTATGGAGCCCATTGATCACTTCCAAAAATTGAATATAAGGGTAAAAGATATTCCAGAGGAGCATAGGATTGATGTGTTCATAGGGACTTTAAAGGATAACATCCAACATGAGGTTCACCTTTAGGAACTTGATTCATTGGAGAAGGCATTCAGGTTGGCAAGAAAAATGGAAAGTAAAATTATGGAAACAAGGAAGCCTACCACTCACAATTATAAAGATGCAAGTGTTGTTATCCCTAGCCTTCCACAACCTACAAGGTTGACACCACAACAATTGGAAGAAAAAAGATCAAAAGGGCTTTGTTACAGTTGTGATAGAAAATACACTAAAGGTCATAAGTGTGTTGATAATAAATTATTTTACATAGACTGTGAAGAGGAGGAAGAAAAGGAACAAGAAATGTCAAAAGAAGAGGATATACACAAGGAACAAACCCTAGAGAAAGAAGAAATGAATCTGACCATATCTTATAATGCATTGGCCAGAATTACCACTCCTCAAACTATCAAGATAGAATGACTTATCAAGAAGAAAAAGGAAATAGTGTTGATTAATTCAGGAAATACCCATAATTTTATTCATTGTAAGATAGCCATGGAATTGAATTTCTTCCTATATCCAACACCAAAGTGTCAAGTGATGGTTGCAAGTGGATGAACCATAAATTTCTCTCGAAAGTGCCATAATATCAAGTTATCCATGGTAGAATATGTATTGAATGGCCCAATACTTTCCATTCCAATGGACGGTGTTGATGTTGTACTAGGAGTCCAATGGCTACAATCCTTAGGTAAAATAGCTTTTAATTTTCAAAAAAATTTCATGAAATTTTCTTCAGAAAGAAAGGAAGTTGAATTAAGGGATATCGTAGGGAAAATAAGAAATATAATTAGCTCCAACGGAATGAAAAAGCTTCTAAAGAAAGAACAACGAGGTGTAATTGCACAATTATGTTTGCTAGAGGTTCCCACATCGAAATCATCTATTTCTCTAGATCTCCAAAAAGTCTTGGGCAATCATTCCAAGGTATTTGAGACCCCCAAAGGCCTCCCACCTATTTGTGATCATGATCATGCTATTCATTTGATTCCTGGAAGTGTTGCTCCAAACATCAGGTCTTACAAATATCCATATGCCCAAAAGAGTGAAACTGAATGTATGGTTGCAGAAATGTTAGAGGTTGGTATAATTCAACCTAGTCAAAGTTATTTCTCTGCTCCAGTAGTATTGGTTCATAAGATCATGGCGCATGTGTCTACATTATAGGCAGCTCAACAAGCTCACTTTTAAAAATAAATTTCCCATTCTTGTCATTGATGAAATATTGGATGAATTGCATGGATCAATTTACTTCACCAAGTTGGATCTTCGTTCATGATATCATCAAATCAGAATCAAGACTAAAGACATTCTGAAAACAACATTTAGAAATCATGAGGGTCATTATGAATTTTTGGTCATGCCTTTTGGCCTTTCTAATGCACCTTCTACATTTCAAGGTTTGATGAATTCCATTTTCAAACATTTCCTTATAAAATTTGTGTTAGTATTTTTTGATGACATACTAATCTACAACATGTCTTGGAAGGATCATGTTCAACATGTTGACAGGGTGCTCAAACTATTGGAGAAGAGACAATTATATGCAAAAATCTCCAAATATTTCTTTGGAGTAAAAGAGGTGGAATATCTGGGTCATATTGTATCTCATGAAGATGTTAAGGTAGACCCTAGCAAAATTAAAACCATTAAGGAATGGAAAATCACCACATTTATAAAGCATCTATGAGGATTTATCGGGTTGATAGGGTATTATTGCAAGTTTGTTAAGAATTATGGGAGAATAGCAACACCTCTAACGAGATTATTGAAGAAATATGCATTTTCATGGACTCCAGAAGCAACGAAGGCCATTGAACATATTAAAGAGGCAATGTGCCAAGCACTGGTCTTAGCTACGTCAAACTTCACAAAAACCTTATTGCGGAATGTGATGTCTCGGGAAATGGAATTGGTGTGGTTTTAATGCAAGAAGAAAGACCCATTACTTTTGACATTCATCCAATCAAAGGAAAGTATTTACACAAATCTATTTATGAGAAGGAAATGTTGGCAATACTACATGCACTTAACAAATGTTGACCCTACCTAATGGGAAGAAACTTGAAGGTAAAAACAGATCATGATAGTCTTAAATACTTTTTAGAACATATATTATCTTTAGAAGAGTAGCAAAAATGGGTCACAAAGATGTTGGGTTATGACTTTCAAATCATCTACAAAAAAGGGAAGAAAAATGTTGTGGCAGATGCAGTCTCAAGAAAAGATGAGGATGTGGAAGCATTTCTTTGCGCCATTTCTATTATTAAACCATATTGGATCAACGAAGCAAGGGATGAATGGAAGAATGACGAAGAAGTGTGGGCATTCATTCAAAAGTGACAACAAGATCCCAATACATCTGATACATTTAGCTGGAAAAATGATTCATTATGGTACAAAGATCGCTTATACCTAAGTAGGAATTCCCAACTCAAACAAAATATTATTATGGAATTGCATACCTCTCCCTTAGGAGGCCACTCAAGATTTTTAAAAACTTACCACAGGGTTAAGAAGGATTTTTTTTTGGATGGGCTTAAATCAGATATTCAAAAGTTTGTGGCAGAATGTTTGGTTTGCCAATAGAATAAAGTTGAAACAATTAAGACCCCAGGTCTATTACAACCTTTATCCATTCCAAGCCAACGTTGGGAGGAGGTTTCAATGGATTTCATCATAGGTTTACCCAAGTCTAAAGGAAAGAGCGTAATCATGGTGGTAGTTGATAGACCTACCAATTATGCTCAATTTTGTGCATTATCTCATCCATTTAAAGTGAGTACAGATTCTACTGCATTTATGGAAACAATTCAAAAGCTACATGGAAACCCAAATATTATTGTAAGTGATAGAGATCCCATTTTCACTAGAAATTTTTGGACATAATTATTTTCTTGTCTTGGTATTCAGTTAGCTCATAGATCATCTTATCATCCTCAATCTGATGGGAAAACTGATATATTAAACAAATGTTTGGAAGGATATCTCAATGTCTTTGTATCTGATAAACAGACACAATGGGTCAAATGGTTGCCTCTAGTTGGATGGTGGTATAACACTTCCTTCCATACTGCAACAAAAATGACCCCATATATGGCACTTTATGGATATCATCTACTGTCCATCACATCATATTGAAGAGAAAATTCTAAGGTTCAAGCAATGGAATATCACATCAAGCATCTAAGTTCTCCATCTCTTAAGGGATAACCTCACTTTGGCACAGAATAGAATGAAACAACAGGTAGATCAACATTGCAGTGAAATAAGTTTTGATGTAGGTGATTGGATATTCCTACAGTGACAACCATATAAACAAATGTCCCTCAAGCAAGCTAAGAAGGATAATAAATTATCACCAAATTATTATGGTTCACATAAGGTGTTGCAAAAGATAGGTACTATGGCATACAAATTGGAGCTTCCTACAGCTTCCCGAGTGCACCTAGTTTTCCATGTTTCATGATTAAAGAAGGTTATAGGTGACAAGCTCTGAGTTTAAACAATATTTCTAGAACTTGATGAGGAAGGAAAAATCATATTGGAACCTAAAGTGGTCAGAGAAATAAGAACTCGACACCTACGAACTTCGTATTGCAAATGGAGAGGTAACTCATGCATCCTTTTCAGGTTCATATTTGCAATACGAAGTTGCCTCTCCATTTCCTGCAATTTTCTTGAAAGCATCTGCTTCTCTTCGTCCACAGAATTCAACTGTTCTCTAAGTATGTTGCTCTTCCTTCCATCCTCATACATTTCTCTCACCATATCCATCATGATGGACAAGTCTTGCTTCATGTCCCCATCAAAGGAACTTGTGAAGAAAGAAGAATTTGAGGACTCACTTGTAGAAGTTGTCATTTTCAAAATGCATAAAATAACTTCAAACAAGATTATTAAAGAGCTTATCCAGTAACCTCTTGCAACAACCTTTTGTGCTTCAAGGATTTCCTTGAGGTCCTTAGGGATAGAAGAATGCCTTCAACTCTTTCCTCCTTCTTGTCCTTCCTAGAATGAGCTATCAATATCTTTCCCTTCACCTCTGCAAACTCAAACAATAGTCAGTCTACAACTAAGCATACAATCGATGAGGCAATCAATCCTTGACTGTCCAAACACCTTTCAGACAAGCAATATTTTCCCTGTCAATCAAGCATTCTGTTATAACCTTCTTTGAAGGTGGCGTTAATTAACCTGGCTCCAATACCACCTGATCTGAAAATGGGGCTCTTAGGCTTCTTGTTTAACTTACAAGAACCTCTCCCATTTCCAAAGCTTTATATTTTCCCAAGTCTTAATGATTAACCCATGCGGAAATAAGAAATGCTTGAAAATATGGGTGTATGCTTGTATTTGTTTTCAGCTGGTTGCTTACTTTAAAATCTGTTGTTTGTGCTGATATGGGAAGGTACTTAAGCTGATATATAAATGCATATAACAGTATTTTAAGCAGTAGTAAAAAAAAACACATAAGATGACAAGATAATATGGAGTTCACCTTGATATCTTGGGCTACGTCTCCTTGATCTCTAATCAACTCGATTAGGCTCTCTGGGATTATGGCAATAGTTCTTTTACAAGTGCTACACTTAACTCCAATGTTTTATATGGGAACATTAGGCTCAGAACACCATCTTATCCCTTGGCTCTTGGAGCTCTTCGGCTTTATAGCTTTGGCTCTTGGCTCTGGCTCTGGCTCTTTCTCTGGCTCTTGCTTCTGACTCTGGCTCTAGCTCTGTGGCTTGGGCTCTGGTTATGGCTCTTAGCTCTTGCTTCTGGTGCTTGCTGTGGTTGTTGCTCTGACTATGGCTCGCGGCTCTCTGCTCTAGCTTTTCTAAGCTCTTTCATTAGGCCTTTGCATGCCTTTATGAATCGCTCAACCTCCAAGCAACTCCAACAACAATTTTTTGCTGTCAATTGAGCTCTTTGGCTTTTCATTCAACCTCCAAGTGACTCCCAAACTCTCTACGCATTCAACGTTTTTTTTTAGTTGTTCGCTTTTTGCTCTCTTCTACTGTCCCCCCCTCTTTCTCTTCATCTATTCATCTCCCTTCTTTCAGCTGTTACAGTCACTACATCACCTCACAAGGAAGTGGACACCTATTCCGTAACAGATAAGTGTCAGGTTCACTGGAAACACTCAATCGTTTGAAACAGCCATTATTTTCATTTACTCCAAGAATGCCTGCGAAACACAAATCTCTGCCAACTCATCACCACTATGTAACGTCTCATAGGGAAGTGGCCATTTGTCCTCTCACAAACTGAGTGCCAGCTCTTCCTCGATGGTTCATTTTTTTCAGTTACTTTGTGAAATGACTCATCTGCTAGGTTAGCGGTCAAATCAAACTTCAAACTTTTATGCATCATGGCTTATTTCTCCTTCCAGATTTGGTCTCCCATCAGGTGCATTCTCCGTCGTTAGATCTGGGGCCTCCAAATTCTACGGTTATCTCTCTTATCACACAAATGACTTTCTCGGACATTAGCCCTTGAAGAGAGCGGTTTTCTCTCTCATCCACCTGACACGCGTAAATCATTGTATGGCATCGTTGGGTCCTCTGATAAACTCGCTTACTGCCCGAAACGCCTCCGATATTCCACCGATTTTTGAGCGCGGGACCCACCTTCAGTTTTTGCGCTTTTCCCACAGTTTTCTAGCTCCCCTTGTGATCGAGTGCTCAGGGCTTTTCCATTTCGAGGGGTTTTTCCCCGCAATGCGCTAATCACACATCAAAAACGGCCTCTGTTTTCTGATTCGAACTTCCTAACTGCTAGTTTGTGCCATTGCGCAGTCTCCATGGGCCTGAGTCAACGTACTTTGACCGAAGGTTCCCGTTGCTCCGTGATGACCACAAATTGTCACTATTTAGAGGTTATTTTTGATAGGCTTCGACATCCACAAGGCTTTAAACCTCGGTATGGATTTTTACAGAGTTCGAGTAGCTTTAAGAGAGTTTAAGGACCCATATTCGGATCAATATTGTTATTATTGTGCTCCATAGAAGCCCACTATTTTATTTTTGTGCCCTTATATTATTATTGTTATGTCAGCCTTGATTATATTATGACCCTTTAGACTCTTATATATAGAAAGGATTTTTTGTCATTTGTATCATCCAAGAATTGTTCATTTCTGTAATGTAAAGGAGGTTTCCCCCTCAAAGAGGATATTTCTAAGTTGTTGATCTATCTTTTCTATCTTTTTATGAGTTTGTTTCATAACACAATCAAAGTCTTCAGAGGAAGCTCTTAATTTTATCATAGAGGGCTTATTGGGATTAATGTTTATCATAATATTTAAAAGGTGGAGTTTCGATAAATGGGTTCTGATAAGGGAAACCTTCAAGCCTAACAAATTTATAACAAATTCAAAAAATGTCCTAACTTTATTAAAATTTAAATAATTTTATTAAAATAAAAGAAGGGCCCCCATTATTTATTAATAACTTAATAAAAATAAATGGGGGTTTGTTGAATACTACAACACTGGGACAACTATCAGGATCACAAAGAAACTACGTGTTTGTGGAGATTGCCACAATGACACCAAGTTCATCTCTAGGATTGTCAAGCGAGAAATTGTTGTGAGGGATGCAAGTTGTTTTCATCATTTTAAGGATGAATTTTGTTCCTGTGGGGATTACAGGTAATGGCAAGCCATGTAGAATTGTTTATGTTTTGATTACAATTTATTGTACAAAGAACAAGGGTGCAGAAATTTAGTAATGTAAGAGGTATTTATTGGTCATATCTGGTGAGACCTTATGTGGGATGGTAGTATGCTTTGAAGCTATGAAGCTTATATTATTTGTAACAACACAAGGAAAGGATATTTAGTAAATTTGATTTGGAAAAGATTTAAATATTGGTTGGGAAAATTATGAGACTCCTCCAGTCAAGTTTTTCAGAAACCCTACATGATGGACATCATTTCTTTATTTTTCAACATGTTATTCTTGATAATATCCATAGAATTAACACTAGCAGAAAGGAGAACGAGTGAATTGAAGCATGTTGCTTGCTCTTTATTAAGGGCCCTTGGGTTCTTCAAAGATCTGGAAGAAATTTGTGCTTCCCTTTATATCTGGACTTCATAAAAAAAGTAACTCAAAGTGAAAACCCAAATTGTCTAAATTTACACACTGAACGTTCCATTTCATGATTTTATCCGTAGTTAAACATTAAAAGGCCTGAAATATGGTCCTGACATCCCATTCAATAATCCAATTGTAAATAAATAAGCATAGATTTGGAGTTGAAATGAGATCCAAATGTCTCAAACTTTCATCATCTAGATCTAATCTTCATTGATAGTTTTGGATACAAGAAATTTTAGATATTTAAATTCTGAAATACATTTGTTTTTTACATCTTATCTATATCTTATCTTAAAAGGGTAACCCCACATTAAAAATTTTGGATCTATTTATTAATATAATAAAGGACTTACAAAGGTTCCAAAAAGGAAGAATCCTACATTTGGATTTTGTCTAGTGATGTGAGAGGTTATGCATGCTTGAGGGGGTTTCAATAATTTGCATCAAACTAAGGCTTTATTAACTCCATAATGGGAAATTTGGGTGCTCTTGAAATCAGGGCTTGGATGAACATACACTAGTACAAATGGGGTACCATATCATATTTTTAAAATACATCTCCTATGAAGGAAGGCTAAGTATAGTTTATGTTTATCAATTTAGACTCCTATACCAGCTAGACACCAACCACACTTATAACTTGTAGAGACCATAAATGTGTCATACTTCCTCCTACAATCCATAAATGGAAAGATTTCCAAGGCCAAAAGGGGGTAAAAATGATTTGTTATCCCATCATGGGCTCATTCAATTACTGGTTTTCCATACTTTGGATAAGTTAAAACACATCTTCTTTTCGATTGATTTTGGGCTTATATGATTTTCCTCTCTCTTTCCTATCAACATCAAGGGAATAACTAATGGCCTAGTTATGTGTAAACTCTAATAGGCTCTATGTATATAGCTATCCATAGCTTTTCCCCTGCATTTCCCATAGGAGCATGTCCTTATTTGAGATATATATTTTGAGATTGTTGCTTCACATTTCATTCATGGTACCGTAAGGGTGGTTCTTATCAATCCAATAAGCAGTCATTCATGCAAAGGAATTCCAAATGATAACATTCTAAGATATATGTGGTCTTCATCTAAATCTCTATATTTCTTTACAACTTTCCAAGATTTTGTTTCATCTTTAAGTTCAATTTGAATTCTATAACATTGATTACAAGATTAATCAACAAATTTTTTGGAAGCTCTCCATAAGTAAGAAATTCAATCAAACATCTTTAAAGGTATGTGTGCTTGACTTATAACTTGTTCCACGGATTTATAAGGAGTTGATACTTGGGTAATGAAAATAATTTTCATCTCTTTCAACTTTTGTCATAGACTCCCGAAAATGGATCGTTTTACATGGAAATATTTTGTTAACATGAATGTTCGTTTGACTGCATATCCATTATAGAAAATACAACATTCAGTGAGCAAGGGGTACACGTCTAAAATCTAATTTCTTAAATGTTTTCCTTCAAATACATTTTTTCGGCATTGTGAAGCCAATTTTTATTGAGCCAAAGTCAAAGCCATGTTTGTAAGAAATTTGTTTTGGGATCCTTAAGGTCAATAAAGGAAAAACTTTTTGTGTCTAAATATCTCCTCCACCAAATGAGTTCCTTCTCCCAAAAGGATTATCATTCATCCTTCAAATCTAGCCTCCAAACGGAAGATAATCAAATCGGTCTTCATTACAATCCTACAAGTCGGGTTCAAGTCAAATTGTTCATGTTGGCTAAAATGCACAGTGACTAATAAATATAAATAGCATGTTATTTTTCACCATTTCAAAGAGAGAAGTGAAGCATTCATCCTAGAAGTAAGAGAAAATATTATAGGATCAAAAAATGGAGAGGAAGTAGAGAATCTTAGAAGAATATTATTTTGAGGAAGCCAAAAATGTGAAATGCATAAACAATTACAGGGAGGTTGAAGTTCCTTGTTGTATATATGATTACAAATGTTCCTTATTGAGTCATTATCATTATTATTATATGTTAGACCCTTCTTGGGATCTTTGTGTTTATCAATGGGAATTTATATCCATTGGAATTGTTCTATTTTAAATTTAAATCCAGTTAGGTGTTTTGATAATTGGTTAGTGACAATTTTCTCTCATCTCTCATCTAACACTCTGCAATGTAGTTAATATTTATGTGCCTCTAATTTATCATGAGAAAGTAGAATGTTGGAAATTCATAATGGACTTAAGGTATTAAGATTTTGGTTCAAATTACATTGTAGCAAGAGACTTTAACACTATGCTTCATCACTATGAGTAAAGTGGGGGGAGGTGAGGGTGGATGTTTTGGGATCCAGTCATATAGAGAATGGATAACCCCATTTCATTGCTTGATCTAGTGAATATCTTGGATGAAAAAGGGAAACCGATGTAGGAGCATCCAACCCAAGAAAAACTCATTGTATTTTAGTAGACATAGGGTTATTGTGTTTTCAAGGAAGTTGGTTTCCTAAGAGTGAATTAAATGTAATTATTAATGTTTTGAGTGATTTTAATGAGAGAAGCTAGAGTAGGGAATTAATTGAATATTGTGAGGCATATTTGTAAATGTTCTCAAATATAGGAGAACACGAGAGATTTAGGATAGTTGAGAAATTGAGGGATTTGAGAATTGATTGTAAATCTTAGGTTAGGGGTCAGTTCATGAATTTAGGGACTAGAGAGGAGTTTTAGGAACAAGGAAGAGATTTAGGAATTTTGTTAACGGATTTATGGATCTAAACCAGAAATTGGTTTTAGAATGCTTTGTATAAATGTAAGAAAAAAAGTCAAAGTCAGAGGTTAGAGAGTTAGATAATTAGTTGGTTAAGCTAGTTAGAGTGAGATTTAAGCCTACAGACAGATTGTAAATAGAGGCCATTGTAATCAGAATATCAGGCCAGAGAGATAGAGTCTCGATATGTAATGATTGTTATATGTTTATGTATATACAGGGATTGATTCAAACCTATATAAATGTGTGTTTCGAATATAAAATGATGAATTATGTGTTATCAAAGATCAACATAATATAAATATATGCAGGCAGGTCAAGGCGAATACATAGAGGAGCATAAAGGGCAGTAGGACCCAATGCTATGGAATGATTGTGATACGGAAATCACAGAGATAAGCTCAAGTGGGAATGAATTGAACAACAAAAGAGTAAAAGGTGAAACCTTTGGAAAACCCAGAAACCACAGAAACCTTGAAGAAGTGGCGTAAAATCTAAGTAAAGAAGAAGAGCGGAGAAGTGAAGTATCAACGCACAGTAACTGTTAGATCTAGAAGATCAACGGTCAGGATTAAATCGCATCGGCGAAATCCTTATGGATAGATCAGAATCGAGCTTGGGATAGTTGCAATGAGCGACTGTCGATTGATCGTGGACCGTTGGATCAAAACTAGATCAACTATCATGAACTAATTGCAAATTGGATATCGGAGAGGTCAAGGGACAACGACAATAGAAATTGTGATAGTGATGTGGCCGATACGCCAATAGCGATAATGCATTGATCAGCGATCAGAAGTATCGGAAATCGGTCTTTGGAGATTAGAGGAGAATGCGACAGGTGAAGTAGGTGGACTTAATATCGTTATACGCGTAGTTTAATAATATTTGAGATCTGATATTGTGTTATCACATATCGGATGCAATAGAGGCCTTTGTTAAGAAACCCGCGGAGGATGCGTTTGCAATTAGTGATAAAGGGAGCACCGAAAACTGTGCAGAGGCCATATAAAAGGCAGAAAAGGTATGTTTTATGTGTATTTCCTTTGTAAATGGTTTATAAAGGAAAATAGTGCCGATGGAAGGTTTTATGGGCCATATATATATATATATAGAGAGAGAGAGATATAACCAAAGAATAAAGAAGGGAAGGCTATATATATGTGAATAAAGGGTTAGCGAAGGTTTAAAGGAAGGGTTTTAATAAAGTCATATATGAAGGATGAGGGATGATTAAAATCCAACACATGCATATTGAATGAAGGGATAGGCTATGTTGGGTGTTAATAAATCATTCAGCATAGGAATTAATTAATGGGGCCTTAACCTTAAGAATTGAAGATTTGACTCCTTAGTGAGTTAAAAATTCCTGGGATAGATCATATATGTGCATAATCCATGCAAATTGTGGGTAAGCAGGGGTAACTCTGCATCATTTGGTATCAAAGCATAATTGTTATTGGAATAATTGGGTGCAGAACAGAATAAGGGAATTCTATAGAAAAGGATTTAGAATAGAGATGTGTTTAATATATCTATGCAGGCAAGAGGAGATCAAATTTTAATCTAATGAATAGTAAGCACACAGAGATGATATGTAGCAGAATTTGCAGATGCAAGAAAAGGAGGACGGCCCATTCAAAGTACAAGTAAATGATGGAACAAGATCATGCTGAGATCTTGAAGGTGAGATGACATGTTTGTTTAATTTCATTGAAGATTGGAGAATGTGTGTTTTTACACTAATGCACAAGTAGCAGCATAAGGAAAACATTGTGATGTTGTCCCTTGAGGAAAGTGGAGATTCACTCAAATGTGAACCTGAAGAATCCAATTGAAGGTTGGACAAAGAGGATAAGAGTATTCTCAAAAGGAAATTGAGAAGCAAGATTTTGAAAGCTTGGAATGATCTTTGGCTTGAGTAACCTTAATATGCAGGTGACAGCATAAGGAGGTGAGAAGATTGCAGCAAGCCTAGAGCAAGGAGTGCTCAATTGGTTCCGAAGGAAAGAACCAAAAAGTTGCTAAAAGACTGAGCTCAAAGGAGAGAAGCTTAGTGAGGCATATGTAGCAAGAAGAAAACTGGTAAGACTTTCTAAGTGAAAGAAGAAGTGGTTAGAACCAAGTATTTCATGGTGATTGAAATACAAGAGGACAATTGTGTTCTTGAAAAGGTGCAAATGAGTTGAAGCCTAAAGGGGTAGAGAAGAGTGCTCAAAGGAGGTTCCAAAGATAGAGAACCAAGGGCTTACCAAAAGACTGAGTGAGAAGAGATTGGTGAGGTAAGTGGCAATAGGGAGGACTTGTCGCTATAGAGGATTTAATGCAACTCATAGTAAGTGAGTGAGGAGCTCACAAAAAGAGAGAAGAAGATGGCTACTGATATTCATAGCAGAGGTTCTGAAAAAGACCACAACAGAGGAAAGATGAAGGAAGAGGATGCCAAGGAAAATGGCAAGAGGATGAGTCAAGAGGAAATTGACAAAGAGATTGTAGAGATGAAAGAACAACTCGATGTATTGATGAGGATACTAGACAAAAGCCAAAGACAAGGTTGGGTATTAAAGAATAAGCCAGTGAAGTGGCATAAGTTGCGGAGAAGGCTACAACAAAGGAAAGTAAGGTAGCTAATGGAAAAACTCAGAGAAGCTGAGTTGGAAATGGAAGTGTCCATTTGTGAACCAAAGCAGGGTGAAGTCCTAGGTGAAGATGAAGACTTGAAGACTGAAACTTCAAGTGAGGGCAAAAGGTCTGATGATTTTAAATCCAATAAGTTGTGTATGTTTGCAGGTGAAACATGTAAAGAAGGACAATTTGTTGATATTGTCATAAAGATGGAAGAAGACAGGTAGGATATAAATTATGTTTTAAAAGAGGAAGTACATAAGCATATCAAGCAATCAAGTAAAGGAATTGATGAGATTGAGGAGAAGACCATCGAAATATTTCTAAGTCATGTAAAGGACTTGGAACAACAGGAGGAATTGGTGATTGAATCATCAAATGAGATGTTGAGGTCTCTTGGTTTTACAACTGATAGGTTGTGTATGAATGTAGGTATTGCAGAAGATAAACCATTTTATGGAAATGTCTTGAATGAAGATGAAAATTGCTAGGTAAAGTATGATGATGACAGCCTTTCAAATGACGATCAAGTTGAGTTATTACAGCAAAAGGAGTTCATAAATTCCATGCTTAATGGAGGAAATATCTTCAGTAGTGATGAGACAGTTATGTACTATGATAAGAAATTTGATATTGAAGAGAATAACGAAGAATTGAATTTCTTAATTGATGTATCGATGTGTTGATAGAGGAGGAGAAAACAGAGCAGCAAGCTGAATTGTTTCCAAGGAAGGAAAAGGCACAGAAGCCTTGTGTTTCTTATTTTAATAGTTGTTTTGGGAGTGCAAGTTTAGTTGCAGATGTTGGAGGAATTTTGGCACAAATGAGCAGCCAAATAAAAATGGAAGAAGAATATTCTATGGAAGAATTCAATCCATGGAACAGAGGTGTTCAATTGTTGGAGAGAATGTTGGATAGTCATGATTCAATGCAGATAGGGATAATCTTGGCATAGGGTAAGGATGAAAGGGAGGTAGTCAAGGAAAGTGTAGGACTCAAATCAAGAGCAAGAGAAATGTCTACAACAATAGTAAGAGTGGGAGAAAGAATAGAAGAACAAGTAGTAAACCAGCAACTGCGAGCTGAAAGTAACCAATAGTAGTTTGAAGAATTGGTGGACAGCAGTGACAACCTGAAGCAGAAGGAAACAAATAGCAGTAAGTGGAAAAGTATGGACCAGTCCAAGGATGTGCTGGAGATGGAGATTGAAGAATTATGGTAGCTAATGTTGAAACAGGCCATCGAGAGGAAAATGATAGCAGCAAGAAGGATGATCAATTAGAGTATGAACCTGATTGACAAGGAGAGGAAGATAGAGTAGAAAACAACAAACATACAACAAAAGCAAAGGAGCAAAGCGTTTGGGCAGCTACAAACTAAAGTTTGGGACCCTGGAGGTTTTATATCAACATATGAAGAACATGATCAGGAGATCATGACAACTTTCTACTTTGGGAGTCTAATGCAGGAGCATCCAGCCCAAGAAAAACTCATTGTATTTTAGTAGACATAGGGGTATTGTGTTTTCAAGGAAGTTGGTTTCCTAAGAGTGAATTAAATGTAATTATTAATGTTTTTAGTGATTTTAATGAGAGAAGCTAGAGTAGGGAATTAATTGAATATTGTGAGGCATATTTGTAAATGTTCTCGAATATAGGAGAACATGAGAGATTTAGGATAGTTGATAGATTGAGGGATTTGAGAATTGATTGTAAATCTTAAATTAGGAGTCAGTTCATGAATTTAGGGATTAGAGAGGAGTTTTAGGAACAAGGAAGAGATTTAGGAATTTTGTTAAGGGATTTATGGATCTAAACCAGAAATTGGTTTTAGAATCCTTTTTATAAATGTAAGCCAACAAGGCAAATTCAAAGGTTAGAGAGTTAGATAATTAGTTGGTTAAGCTAGTTAGAGTGGGATTTAAGCCTACGGGCATATTGTAATTAGAGGCAATTGTAATCAGAAGATCAGGCCAGAGAGACAAAGTCTCGATATGTAATCATTGTTATATGTTTATATATATACAGGGATTGATTCAAACCTGTATAAATGTGTATTTTGAATATAGAATGATGAAGTATGTGTTATCAGAGATCTGCATAATATAAATATATGCAGGCAGGTTGAGGCAAATACATAGAGGAGCGTAAAGGGCCGTAGGACCCAACTGGAAGACCAAGTGATGCTATGGAATGATTGTGATACGGAAATCATAGAGATAAGCTCAAGTGGGAATAAATTGAGCAGCAGAAGAGAGAAAGGCGAAACCTTTGGAAAATCCAGAAACCACAGAAACCTTGAAGAAGTGGCTTAAAATCTAAGTAAAGAAGAAGAGCAGAGAAGTGAAGTATTGGCGCACAGTAACCATTGGATCTGGAAGATCAATGGTCAGGATTAAATCGCATCGGCGAAATCCTTATGGATCGATCGAAATTGAGCTTTGGATAGTTGCGATGAGTGACTTCCGATTGATCGTAGACAGTTGGATCAGAACTAGATCAACGGTCACAATATAATCACAAATTGGATATCAGAGAGGTCAAGGGACAGTGACAATAGAAATTGCGATAGCGATGTGGTTGATACGCCAATAGTGATAAAGTGTTGATTGGCGATCAGAAGTATCAACAGTTGGACTTCAGAGATCGGAGGAGAATGCAACAGGCGAAGTAGGCGGACCTGATATTGTTATAAGTGTAGTTTAATAATATTTGAGATTCGATATTGCATTATCACATATCGGATGCGATGGAGGCCGTTGTTAAAAAACTTGTGGAGGATGCGATTGTGATTAGCGATAAGGGGAGCATCGAAAATTGTGCAGAGGACATATAAAAGGGGCAAAAGGTATGTTTTATGTGTATTTCCTTTCTAAATGGTTTATAAAGGAAAATAGCATCGATGGAAGGTTATGTTATATAATATATATATATATATATATATATATATATATATATAATATAATAACCAAAGCATAAAGAAGGGAAGGCTAATATATAAGCGAATAAAGGTTTAGTGAAGGTTTATAAGGGTGTATATGTCCCGATAGGAAGGTTTAAAGGAAGGGTTTTAATAAAGTCATATATGAAGGATGGGGGGTGATTAAAATTAGATACATGCATATTGAATGAAGGGATAGGCTATGTTGGGTGTTAATAGATCATTCAGCATAGGAATTAATGAATGGGGCCTTAACCTTAAGAATTGAAGATTTGACTCCTTAGTGAGTTAAAAATTCCTGGGACAGATCAAATATGTGCATAATCCATGCAAATTGTGGGTAAAGTAGGGGTAACCCTGCGTCATTTGGTATCATATCATAATTGTTGTTGGAACAATTGATAGTAGAACAAAATAAGCAAATTCTGTAGAAAAGGATTTACATCAAAGATGTGTTTAAGATATGTATCCAGGCAAGAGGAGATCAGCTTTTAATCTGATGAACAATAAGCACACATAGATGATGTATATTAGAATTTGCAGATGCAAGAAAATGAGGAAAATCCATTCAAAGTACAGGTAAATGGTGGAACAAGATCATGTTGAGATCTTGAAGGTGAGATGACATGTTTATTTTAATTTGCTTGAAGATTGGAGAATGTGTGTTTTTACACTAATATATAGGTAGCAGAATAAGGAAAACACTGTGATGTTATCCCTTGAGGAAAGTGGAGATTCTCTCAAATGTGAACCTGAATAATCCAAATGAAGGTTGGACAAAGAGGATAGGAGTATTCTCAAAAGGAAATTGAGAAGCAAGCTTTTGAAATCTCAGAATGATCTTTGGCTTGAGTAACATTGATATGTAGGTGACATCATAATGAGGTGAGAAGATTGCAGCAAGCCTAGTGCAAGGAGTCCTTAGTTGGTTCCAAAGGAAAGAACCAGAAAGTTGCTAAAAGATTGAGCTCAAAGGAGAGAAGCTTAGTGAGGCATATATAGCAAGAAGGAAACTGGTAAGACTTTCTAAATGAAAGAAGAAGTGGTCAGAACCAAGTATTTCATGGTGATTGAAATACAAGAGGACAATTGTAATCTTGAGAAGGTGCAGATGAGTTGAAGCCTAAAGGAGTAAAGAAGAGTGCTCAAAGGAGGTTCCAGAGATAGAGAACCAAGGGCTTACCAAAAGACTGAGTGGGGAGAGCTTGGTGAGGTAAGTGGCAGCAGGGAGGACTTGCTGTTGTAGAGGCTTTAATGTAACTCATAGTAAGTGAGTGAGGAACTCACAAAGATAGAGAAGAAGATGGCTATTGATAATCATAGCATAGGTTTTGAGGAAGACCACAGCAGAGGAAAGATGAAGGAAGAGGATGCCAAGGAAAATGGCAGGAGGATGAGTCAAGAGGAAATTGACAAAGAGATTGCAAAGATGAAAGAACAACTCAATGTATTGATGAGGATACTAGAGGAAAGCTAGAGACAAGGTTGGGTATTAAAGAAGAAGCCAGTGAAGTGGCATAAGTTGCAGATAAGGCTATAGCAAAGGAAAGTAAGGTGGCTGATGGAAAAACTCAGAGAAGCTGAGTTGGAAATGGAAGTGTCCATTTGTGAACCAGAGCAGGGTGAAGTTCTTGGTGAAGATGAAGACTTGAAGGCTAAAACTTCAAGTGAGGGAAAAAGGTCTGATGATTTTAAATATGATAATTTGTGTATGTTTGTAGGTGAAACATCTAAAGAAGGACAATTTGCTAATATTGTCATAAAGAGGGAAGAAGACAGGTAGAATCTAAATTATGTTTTAAAAGAGGAATTAGAGAAGCATATCAAGCAATCAAGTAAAGGACTTGATGAGATTGAGGAGAAGACCATCAAAATATTTCTAAGTCATGTAAAGGACATGGAACAATAGGAGGAATTGGTGATTGAATCATCAAATGAGATGATGAGGTCTCGTGGTTTTACAACTAACAGGTTGTGTATGAAAGCAGGTATTCTAGAAGATAAACCATTTTATGGAAATGTCTTGAATGAAGCGTAACGATGTAAAGGAAATCACCACCAATGAAGGAGAGACACTAAATCCAAATAAAAAAATCAAAGAAGTAGCATATAACCCCTATGCCACATGTATCAACAATTTGTTGGTTTCTCCTTTATGAAATTTTTTCTATATGCATTTTTTGTGTTAGGACTTTGCTAGGGTTGGACCTTATAAATGTCCATGTATATCACCATGGAAGAATCCCTTAGATATAAATTGAATATAAATTGTTTTGGTATCTTATTTCAAGTATGTTTGGTGGAATCATGTCATTCATAGGAAGAATATAGGACTGTGATTTCATTGCCTTGATTAGGTCATAGAATTTAGAAAAGGTTCACAAGTCTAAAGGATTATCAATGTTGGTTTCCCTCCTCCTTAATCTTAACTAACTTTGTTTCCAATAAATTAACATTTGGCAGGATAGTATCATGGGGAGGCCTCCTTTATCTCAACATTAAAACCTTCTCACCCTTAAAAAATTGTAGAACAACATGGGATATCATATCTTTTGTCTCCATTTTCAAATTTAAAGAGGAAATACTAGGATTTTGAATTTTAGCCATTATATCCTTCACACAAACAACTAGGTTTTAAGTATCAACCTTTGTTCTAGAATTAGATTCTTTTGAGAGTCGGGAAAACAGGTCATGGAACAACCTAGAGTAAGTCCAAATGACACGACCATTACATCCTCTTCCTAAACACCCAGAGAGATGGTTACCCAAGTTTAATCTAGATGACGGTTTACTTGCAGAGGAACACCTTCACAATTTTATCTTGGCCATCAATCTCAATGGAGTTATAGAATAAGATGTAGTTTGTAGACTTTTCCCTTACATATTTTAAGGATCTGCAGGGTCTTGGTATTTATCTCTACCTCCTGGATCAACCACAAACTAGGATATGTTTGAAGAGCAATTTTGGTTGAAATTTGAGGATGATCAAACAACAACTACTTTAATCAATGATTTGTCAAACCTCAAAACCAACCCAAATGAGAAAATTAAGGATTTTAACTCAATATTTAACAAATTGTTAAATAAAATCCCAACTACTTCCAGACTTGGTATTGATGTGAATATTGAATGGTACATTAGTGCTCTTCCTTCAAATATCACTATGTTCATAGATAGAGCTCAGGAAATAATATTTCTTGACAATATGAAAAAAAGCTTTATCTATGGAAAAGAAAGTTCATTCTCTTGAGGAGAAATTTACCATTGAAGAAAGAAGGCAAACCAATAAAGTGAATTTTAAAGATGAATCCAAGAAGAAGGATCCTAAATATCCTTATGATTTAGAAGGATTACTAAAAGTTTTGAAAACAATGTCAAATGAGATGGTTGAAATAAAAAAACCAATTTGTTGAATCTTTAAGGAAGTCCTTTTGGCCTTTTGAAAGGAATCAACCATCACAATCACAACCTCCTGCTGATATCAAATGCAACATCTAGTGAAGAAGATGAAGAATAAGAAACATCTTTATCTACTAATGAAACACAAGAAGAGGAAATAGTTGAAGCTCATGGCTTATGGGAATTCATCTTGACCACTTCAGATAATGAAGAAGAAGAATAATATTTTCTAGTAAGTACTAGAAGCAAGAGAATTTTTTATACTACTTCATCAAGTAAAAATCAAAAGTCACCCATTCCTTTTACTAAAGATAACGGTGTGATAAAAAATACTTCTACTCAATCTTATGATTCTACTCGAACTACTTCCAAGTCTCCCTCATCATATAAAACTTTGATAGTTTTAGATATCATTGAATATAATATTATAGAAGACATGAAAAAAATAAAAGCTAATATTTCCTTATATGAGGTCAGTAAATTAAAACACCAACATAAATTGATACTCAATGAATTAAATGCTATCTATGCATCTTCATTACCTTCAACTATTTTTACTTCAAAAGCCTCAAAAGGGAAAGGAAATCCCCCAATTGTCACTACCAATAAGATTGATTCTTCTAATGCTATTTTGATTGGAGGTAGATCAAATTATCACAGTCCTCGTTTTCTCTTGACTTTTGAAATCTTTAACAAGAATGCTCATAATTGTTTAGTAGATTCTAGTGCATCATCAAATATCATGCATTATTCAATCTATATCAAATTGAATATTTCACCTCAAAAATTTGTTGTCCAAATTGTCGAATTACACTGAACAAAATTAAAAGTCTTAGGAGAGATGAATGTTGTCTTAATTAGACTATCTTAAAATCCAAAAGTTTGTTAAATAATCGATATATTAGTCGCAGATATCCCTGAATTTTATGGTCTTATTTTAAGCAGGGACTGATTTGAGAAATTACATGGTTATTTTGCAACTAATTGGTCACATCTTTGGCTCCCCTACAATGGAAAACCTAATCAAATATGTGTTGACAGGGAAAAGCATGTGAAGTACTTTGTGAGCGGTTTAGATGAGGAAAATGAACCAGTGGTTTTCACAAATAATATTATGGGAAATTACTCTCTAGAATATTTCTTTTGCAATTTCCTAGCCCAAAACTCTTTGTCTCTTGTTGATTATATTTTATCCCAGATAATTTTTTTTTCACAAATAGATTCATTAAGATGTATCAACATTGTAGATAATACTGTTAGTATATGACAAATTGTTTTGGACTCATTACTTTGATGGATCAAAATGTAATGATGGTGCAAGGGTTGGATGCATCCTAGTAAACCTAGATGGAGAAAAAACCATGCTTGCATGTGGATTGGAATTTGATTGTACTGACAACATTGTTGAATATGAAGCATTGGTACAAGACTTGTAGAAGGTTATTAGTCTTGATGTCAAGTATCCTAAAGATTTTGGTGATTCATATATTGTCATTAAGGAAGTCAAAAACAATATTCATTGTGATTGTAATCACCTCAAACATTATCAATCCTTGATCCAATATTTAACTACTCATTTCATTGCATTCAATATAACTATGATTCCAAGATTACATAATGCTAGTACTGATATCCTAGCCCATGTTGCTTCAAAGCTCATTCCTCCTAAATATTTAGTCTTGATAGATTTTTGATTGAGTTGATTTTTTCCCCTCCATTCCAGATAACATAACTAATTAGCGTGTTTTTAATGATGAAAATGACATCCTAAGTTTTTTAACTTTCGAAGGGTCTTACTCTGATCAAAACATTGATGAGGATGAACATGGTAAGCAACTAAATAAGTCTCCTGAAGAGAATTCCTTGCCTAACCCTGTAGTGAAATTGGAAGACTTATATGATTTGAAAGATAGATTGAAGAAGGTTACCAATTGAAAACTTCAGAGTAGTACTTTAAGATTTGAATTGGTTGATCTAGGGTTTGATCATAAACCCCAAAACATTAATTTTGGCCTTGGACTTACAATAGATGAAATATCTTATTTCATCCATCTATTGAAGAGATAAAAAGATACATTTTCCAAGATTTATGATGATTTAAAAACCCATGACACATCTATCATACAACACACTATACCTATGATGCCAGATGTAAAATCAATTCAACAAAAACTTAGGAAGATTCGCCCTAATCTTGAAGCTCAAATTAAAACTGAGTTAAATAAGCTCCTCAAAGCCAAAATAATTTTCTGAGTTAGGCATTCCAAGTAGGGTTATAGTCTTGTTCCAGTTAGAAAAAAAATGGAGACATTCGAATTTTCATAGATTTTAGGAATTTAAATAAACCATGTGAAAAAGGATAACTTTCCTTTGCCTCCGATGGAAATTTTTTTGCAATCTGTTGCAGGTTCTAAATTGATTTCATTTTTATATGGTTTTTTAGGCTATAACCAGATTCTTGTGCATCTTGATGATAGACTAAAAACCACATTCATAATCAAATGGGGAACATATGCTTATTAGAAGATGCCTTTTGGATTGATAAAAGATGGAACTACTTTCCAAAGAGCCATGGATATCACTTTCAAATATTTGATCAATAAATTAGTTGTTGTGTAATTAGATGATATTAAAATCTATTCAAAAAAGAGGAATAATCATCTTCATGACCTAAAACAAATCTTTGAAAGATGCTGAAAATTTGGAATCTCTTTAAATCCTAAGAGTCATTCTTTTCTCTTACTGAAGGAAAGCTTCTAGGATTTATTATTTCCAAGGAAGGAATTTGCATAGACTCAGAAAGACTTAAGGCAATTTTAGAAATCCCCTTGCCTCATAACAAAAAATCTATGCAATCCTTTCTTGGCCAGATCAATTTTGTCAAACGATTTGTCCCTCATTTTTCACAAATTGGTTTCCTGTACAAACCATGATAAAAAAGAAGGAAGTCTACAAATGCGGAAAAACCGAAAGAAATTCTTTTGAATCAATCAATAAATTCATCATAGATGCTCCTTAATTATCAACACCTAATTTTTCTAAAGAATTTGTTCTATATACTTTTTCTTACGAACAATCCTATGCAGCAGTTTTGGCCCAACCAAATGAAGAACAAGTTGAAGCTTCAATTTCCTCATTTAGTTCTAATCTACAAGGAGTCGAGTTAAACTATTCAGAAATGGAAAAATAATGTTTTGTGATTTTTAAATCAATAAAATATTTTAAACCTTTTCTCCTGAAATCACATACGAAAGTAATTGTTCTTTTCTCAACGGTTAGACAATTTCTTATTTATAGAGAATTAGGAGAAAATAGAGCTAATTGGGTTACTACCTTGAAAGAATATGACTTAGAGATAAGGCCATCCAAAATAGTCAGAGGTCAAGGTTTTTGTAGATTAATAACTACAACTTTTGACATTTCAACTGAAGAAGATTCATGGAACAATGTTCAAGTTTCAGAGGTATGTGCTACTAACACTGAATCTTAGTATGCCGATTTAATTGTTTATTTGAAAATGGTTATGCTTTAGTAGAACTCAATTACAAAAGAAAAATATCTTTGAGGATTACATCCAATCATAATAAACTTATCAATAATGTCTTGTTTAGAAGAAATTATGATTATGTCTTACTAATATGTTTAGAGAAACCTGAAGTAGAAAAAGTATTGTAGGAACTACACGATGGATCAACTGGTGGACACTATAGTAGGGATGCTGCTGCTCATAAGATCCTTCATGCTAGTTACTATTGGCTGGCTCTATTCAAAGACACCCATGCTTACGTAAGAAAATGCAAAGTCTACCAAACAACTTCAGGGAAGGAAAAGAAGCTAGCCTTGCCTTTGCAGCCAGTTAATATCGAGCAACCTTTTGAGAAATGGGGACAGGATGTCATAGGTGATATCATTCCAAACTCTTCTAAACAACATAAATACGTTTGAACTATTATGAATTATTTCACCAAGTGGATGGAAGAAATACCCATGAAGGTGGCTAATTCTAAAACTGTTATCGATTTTATCAATCAATATATAATTATTAGGTTTGGCCTTCCTTATGCCCTTGTGTTTGAGAATGCATCTTATTTTTATGGAAATGTTATTACTGAGTTCACACATAAATTGGGTTTTAAAGTCAAATATTATGCAAATTACTATCCTTAGGAAAATTAATTGGCATAATCCGCCAATAAAAACCTTATAAGAATCATTAAGTGAATTGTGGATGAGAATCAAAAGAACTAGCACACAACTCTATTTTTTTCTCTATGGGCTGATAAAAATACTCATAAAGCCTATTTAGGCACTTCTCCCTATGGAAAAGAAGCTATCTTACCTCTTAATCTAGCTCTTCCTTCACTAACCCTAGTGCAATCTATAGAATAATAACCTTTCTATGCTTTACAGTCAAGAATGTATCAAATTCTAAAGTTAGAGGAAGAAAGAGATAAAGCCCAAAAAACTCATGCTCAACATCAACAAACAGTTAAATCTTGGTTTGATGCAAGTGTTGGGACAGAGTCCCCTAGGGTATTTTGGGGTTAAAAGCCCAAGTTTTTGTATATAAAGTGTAAAGTCTCCACAATTTGTGGTTGCGGAGCACGTAGATGTAAAGTGTCATAAAGGGTTTTACCCTTCTATTTATGTAAGTTGTGTTGGCTTTAGAAGATCTACTCATGGTCCATAAACCATGGGATTGTATAAAAAGGAGAGTCTTATAATATTCTAAGGCAATAGCAGTTAGTTGACGATGATGAATGTCATGGGTCATTAGCAGAAATTGTGAAGGGTTTTAGAGTAGAAGAAAGGCTCTGCAATTATGTGCACAAAGACCTAAGGTAGAAGTCTGCAACTGAGTGTGCAGACCGGTACAGCTGAGTGTGCAAGATAGTTTGAGTTTGTAAGAAGAAATAAATCATTAATAAATAAGATTACTCTGGAAATACCTGTGTTTGATCTATTTACTTATGTTATGAATGAATGCGGTTATGTTATGATGAATACTGGGTTTATGATTTAGTGCTATATTGATGCGTGAATCTGTATGTTTTACATTGTTATATGAACACAAGTAATAATATCTAATTACACGAAGAATATCTTAATGTACACTAAAAAAATAGACACTTAAGCCGATCTGGATAATAACAGACTTAGGAGTGATTAAAGAGGCGTGTAAATGGTTGATTCATCTATTTAAGGTCTCCAAAAGACTGTCGTAGACCTTTGCGAAGGTCTACAGGTTGGTAAGAGGAAGTTGTATCAATAAGCCCTAAGGGCTTATCGATATGTGCAAAGGTAGAAAAAGGGATACAAAAAGACATCGTAACCATCTCTGGGTGCAGAAACATGGTTCTAGCATCCCCCCATACTTCTTCGGGTGAGACTTTAGTCTGCGCTCTACTGATTGATGCCGAAAGGGCCAGTAGTGTAGGGATTTTCTTCGCTAAATTAATGTTGAACCTAGGTCAGGACCCCCTAAGCCAACAAATGGTTCGATTACCGAGACTAGGATATGCATAAAGAAATGTGTGATGTCACATCACTAGAATCCAACTAAGAAGGAAATTGAAGATTGGTTGGATAGAAAGATCCAAAAATTCACAGCGCAAGAGAATAGGAATTTGTGATTTTTGAAATAATAGTGGTTGGATAGGTATCTGTACACAGAGATACATGAAATTTTCTTTTGTTCCTTCTCGGTCGAATTATATGAGTGGATCACTAAATTAGCAGATGACTATGGAAGGTGGAGGCTTGACGATCCGATAGCGTGGACCCCGAAGTTAGTGCGGAGATTGGAAGCCTCTAAAGATAAGATCGTACGCACTGTCAACCACTGTCTTCATCATATCATAGGAGGGTTTGTGATAGATTTCACGGTCAATACTTCGGTTAGCTACAACGAAGTAGAGTAACACTTCTTCAAAGGAATGCAAGGTAAGTACTTAAGGTTTTTGAATACTTGGATGAAAATGCTCCTGCGTGAAAAAAGGGTTATGCAATTACCTTGATGTTTGGAGCTACATGAAGTGGAAAGGTATTCAGGGATAGAAAAGGAACAGGGCATAAATATAGCCCACTGAATGAGCCTCCCCTAAGTAATGACGAAGAAGTAGCACAAGCTTCTCTGCAAAGTGATGTCTAGTTAATAGGGCGAGGGTTCCCGCGAATACCACACCCACTCACACCACCTCCATCTTTGCCTCCACCACATACACCTTCGCCCACATTGCCACCATCTCCACCACCATTCAATATGGTGAATTTAGTGAAATTTCCTGTTTTCAAGGGCTTGGGGAATAAGGACCCAGACCAGTTTTGGTTCATCGTGAAGGTTGTGTGGGAAGGCCAGGGAATTATAGATGATTAGATGAAGAAAGAAATGTTGGTTACTGCTTTACAGGAAAGCGCAGTAACGTGGTACATTAAATACTTCACTGATAACCCAATGGTTGCGTTGGCGGACATTCAAACTGTGCTGAATAAGGAATTCAACAGGCCCAAGTTTGAAGCACAATCGATCATTGGATTCAAGGAGATCATGATGAATCTTGGTGAGACACCCTGGGAGCTATATCAAATATTGAAGTGCAAGATTTGTGAAGCTAACATGAATCTTATGGATGGGAAACACCATGAATAGTTTGTGGCTTCGCTCTTGCCACATCTAAGGGTTGCTTTATCACAACAAAAGATTGGGACCCAATCGGAGGCCCTGGAGATTGTGATGAGATTGCATGAGACACCAATTCCATATGCTTGTTTAGGAGTTCAACAGATTCACACGGAGTTGCAGAACCTTTGCCTAGAATTTGAAATTCTGAAGAAGGATAGAGCGGCTCAGGCAGAGGTACATGAAGAGGTTTGGTGCTTGAAATGTAAGAGTCAAGGGCATGATAAAGATCATTGCCCTGTCTTTGCAAATTATGTTGCAGGAGGAGGGCCGATGCCTCTGAGGCCAGAAGCTCAAGTAGGGCCAAGTGTAGGACCTAGGTTGTGGTGTGCTATCTGTTAGGTAGCTGGAAAACATGCGACGGATTATTGGCACTTGTTTTCGAATTTTTTACAAACATTACAACAACTATTCTATAACTTCTGCTAATCAGTACATCACGATGAGCGTAATTGTCGAAGTTATGAGTTAATGATGGAGAGAACGCCTGCGTATTGATTGAAGACAGAAGCTTGGCCTCCAGATCAAAGCACTGGGAGGCTGCGAGGAGGATATCCAGGGCGTAGATGAGACCGAGGCAGAGGAGGACCTGTGAGAGGTCAGGGAAAAGTTATTTGCTACAATTGTGGAGGTCCAAGACACTATGCATGAGAATTCATGAACCCAACGCACCTGTCATGCCAATACTTCCTTAAGTTTGACCATGTAACAAAAGAATATTCTGTACTAATAGCTAAGATGCACGAAAAGGGGATGAAGCCTCAACAACCTACACATAACCTACAGATGATGAGGGATGAACCTCACGAAGAGGACCCCAGTGTGAATATTGTGCTACGAAGTGGAATACCAACTGGAAAAGATAAGGGAAAGCGACCTGAAGAAGGTGAATGGGTTCGCAAATATCCAAAGAAGGAGGCTGGATTTGATTTGGAGCACGTGAAGGAAACCTTCATGGAATCAAAGAAAAGCTTCACTGAGGCTTCTACCTCAAGAAGTCTAGATAAGAAGTCTGAAAAAATGGACCCATCCATGCTTAATACATTTTTGGAGGCCTGTATGAAGCTGCTACATGATAGCAAGGCTATAAAGGGATTACAGGAGTTGATCAATAAATGTGCTGGTAATGCTCCTGAGGGACCATGAGTGGTTAGGAAAATTGGTAAGAATAAGGAAAGAATAGGGTGTGAGATGAGGCTCACCACGCAAATAGGAGAATATGAAATGGACCAAGCTATTTTGGATCTAGGGTCCAACGCAAATGTTTTTCCTAAATAGACGTGGGAGAGAATGGGGAGACTTGTGTTGATGTGGTCTCCAATTCAATTGTGGATGGCAAATTAGAAAAATATTATCCCCATGGGAATATTACAAGGAGTGATAGTTGATATTGAATGTGCGAGCACGTTGGCCGATTTTGAAGTGATAGAGATTGTGTATGACAATAATCCCTACCCTGCACTCCTTGGGATCGATTGGGCTATCAACATGAATGGGGTGATCAATTTGAATAAGTGGATGATGTCATTTGAAAGAAATAACTCCACATAGTAGTGTCATTGGACCCTGTCGAAGGATTGCGCTACACTTAACCAGTCCACAATTATGAAAGTGACAATGATTTGGACCATATTTATAAGATAACGACGTGAGGTCAACACTGGGTGAATCCGATAACTGATGGATGTATTACATGGGACTGTGAGAGCTCCCGCACCTTAGGTTCAGATGAGGAATTAGAACACTGACATAATTGATTGCATGAAGTGTCTACGCTACGTTGTAACACGATGACCAAATCACTGCTCCGCATATAATCGAAGGTAAGAAGTCTACCTTATTATGATGGTTTAACTGATGTTGATAAATTTTTGGATGCATTTGAAAGGGAAGTGCCAGAGAAGCATCACTTCCAAGCCTTGGACTTGGTGCTACACCTACAAGATGGTGGGGTATGCATAAAGACAACTTTGATGGATGATACAAATTCAGAAGAGTGATGAAGGTGCAGTTTGGTCACCCAAAGGTATGACTGACAGAGAAATACGATGAAAGGAATGATCCATGCAATTACTTAGCCAAATGGATCAATGCTTATGGAGCAGAACTGCAACCAGAGTGGGTGCATCTGTTCTGTCACACCTTGGATGCAATATCTATGAATTGGTACCTGGAGACAAAGCTCTGCCACGGCATGAATGAATGGGATATTTTGAGACATGGATTCTTGATGACATTCAACTTTGAAGATGGATTCAAGTGCATTGATGAAGCACTACAGGAGGTCAAAGCAGCAATCTTCAAAATCTTGTAGGATCCCTTGGATTTGTTTCAACCAAATTAGACCACCCAGCTGCGCCACACATTGGAGTGCTACAATGTGACCATTGAAGAGGAAGACGAGGATCTGAGGAACATCAATATCCCAGAAATAGAAGGTCACCACAAAGTTGAGGGGCTGCAAATAGAAAATCTAGATATCACTGCACCGCTGAAAATGAGACAAGTGAACATTGGGACAGAGGCAAAGCTGAAGTTTGCGAAGATAGGGGACTACTCTGATGATGCTATGGTGGATAAGGTCACTGAGTTGCTCTGCGAATACCAGGACTTGTTCCCTACAAAGTTTTCAGACCTAAAAGGGATAATAGGCGATTTAGGAGTAATGAGGATAACATTGAAACCAGACACAAAACCTATGAAACATAGGCCATATCGCCTCAATCCTAAGTATAAAGAAAGGGTCCACTTAGAATTGGATAAAATGTTAGTGGCAGGAATCTTTGAACTAGTGGAGGTGTCTGACTGGGTAAGTCCTATGGTAGTTCAGGAAAAGAAGAAGAAGGATGAAATAAGGATATGCATAAATCTCAGGGAGCTGAATGATGCTTGCGTGCATGATCCTTTTCCGACTCCATTCATTGATGAAGTGTTGGATAATGTAGGGGGACAGGAAGCATATTCATTCACTGATGGGTTTTCATGGTACCATTAGATCAAGATCACATTGGAAGATAGGAGTAAGACGACCTTTGCGACTGAGTAGGTATGCTTCCAGTATACTATGATGCCTTTTGGATTGAAGAATGCGCCGACAATCGTTTCACGTGTAGTCATCGCATCGTTCAAGGACTGCATTCACAAGTTCTTGGAGGTATACTTTGATGATTGGATGGTGTTTGGGCTAGTGAAGCACCATGTAGCTAGTCTACGGTTGATGCTGGATACATGCCCGAGGTATCAGATTGTGCTAAACTTGAAGAAGAGTCTATTTTGCATCATTTTCGGAATCTTGCTAGGTCACGTAATATGAAGAGGAGGATTAATGGTGGATCCAACTAAGATCGCGGTTATAATCAATTTGGAGGTCCTAAGAAGTGTTGAATAGTTACATGCAACGCTGGGGCATATTGGTTATTACCGAAAGTTCATCAAGATTTATGCCCAAACTACCACACCAATGGAAAAACTGTTGAAGAAGGATGCTAAATTATGTGAGCTAGGATGTGTTAAAAGAAAAGATGGTCACCGTGCCAATCCTAGTCTTCCTAGATTGGACAAAGGAATTTCATGTGCATGTGGATGTGTCATGCATTGCGCTAGGAGCAGTACTGACACAAGCAAATGAAGGAGAATTATATCACCCTATAGAGTTTGTAAGTAGGAAGTTGTCTAAAGCTGAGAATAATTATTCAATGACAGAGCGTGAAGGTTTGGCTATGGTGTAAGCACTCCAAAAGTTTAGACACTACTTGTTAGGTGGACACTTTAAGATGTATATAGACCATTTTGCATTAAAGTACCCAGTCAACAACCCTGTGTTGGGGATGAAAATATGCAGATGGCTACTGTTGTTATAAGATTATGATTTCAAAGTCATTATGAAGCCAGGGTGATTGAATGTAAGACCAGATCATTTGTCGCGCATTGAAACAGGTGAGGAGCCCAATAATTTAGAGAAAGGATTGCCTGGTGCATAGCTCTTTGTGGCGTGCATAGCAGATAATCATTTTGCAGACATCATACACTTTCTGACTACATAAATGGCTCCAGAAGGGTACACCAGCCAACAAAAGAAGGAATTGGTGGTGCGCGTGGCAGATTTTTCTCTTATTGCAGGCCACTTGTATAAGATGGGCGTAGATGAGATATTGCAACGTTATGTGCCTGAGTTCAAACAAAGTAGCATCCTAGCCAAAGCTCATGGAGGGGTTGTGGGAGGCCATTATGCAGGCAAAGCAACAGGGCAGAAGATTTTACACTCTAGTTGTGGTGGTTGACACCGCATAAGGATTCCAAAGCTTATTGTAAGGCATGTGATACATGTCAGAGGATGGGCAAGCCATCGTGGAGGGATGAGCTTCCTCTAAATTTGCAAGTGTCATTGCAGCCATTCGAGAAATGGGCAATTGATTTTGTAGGACCAATTCAACATCTAGGAAAGAAGATGGGTGCGTGGCATATCATCACCGCGACTAAGTATTTGACCTGATGGCTAGAGGTGTAGCTTGTAAAATATTGTATAGGGGCAACAACATCATATTTCCTCTTTGAATATGTCTAGCTAGGTTTGGTTTCCCAATGATCTTAATGAGCGACCGTGGTACACATTTCCTTAATGAAATGATCAGCGTGCTGATTAAGGAATTTCAAGTTTATCACTAGAAGAGTACGCTGTATCACCTGCAGGCTAATGGGATAGTTGAAGTGTTTAATAAGATATTGGAGAAAACACTGACAAAATTTTGCAATTCGCAAAGGAATGATTGGGACGTGCACGTACCTGTGATGCTATTGACTTATAGAACTACTTGTAAGAAGTTGATTGGACAGACACCTTTCAGGCTGGTCTATGGTGTAGAAGTTGTCATGCCAAGGGAGTATATTGTGCCTAGTCTACGCATAGCGGTGCTCACAAGAATGGAGAATCGTGGAGTCCCGGAAGAGAGGCTCGTGCAATTGACAGAGCTTGAAGAAGATAAATTTTTGGCTGGATTCCATCAGTAAGTTCAAAAGGAGTGTAGAAAGGAATGGAATGATCGAAAAATCAAACTGCACACCTTCAAGGTAAATGATTTGGTTTTATTATATGACAGTAAGTTTTATAAATTTCCAAGAAAATTTCAGATGTGATTGGGGCCATATATCATCAAAGAGATTATTGATGGTGGAGTAGTTCAACTAGTGAAATTGAATGGAGATCCATTTCCTAGAAAGGCAAATGACAACCGATTGAAGCCATACATTGGGGATCTGACCAGATGACTATATGATGGAAGCATGGTCTTAGCATTTCAGGTAGCTGAAAGGAGGTGCAGGACTATAAACTACACTTCTTGGATTGTAGAGCTGCATGACTGGGGGACTGCACGAGATGGAAGAATGTCACAACATTAGTAGAAGCATGAAGGGAGCTGTGCTATAGAAGGAGAGACCACATAGGGAAACTAGAAAGTGACTGTTACTGTCATTGTTCATGATTTGACAGTGAGAAAATAACTAAGAGGAGTGGGGGGGAGCAACATTTAAGGCTGGAATTAAGAGTGAGATCTTTGAAAATTTGCTGCCAATCTAGCATTTATGAGTGAATTTGGGGGGAACAGTGGGATTTGAATTCAAATTTGCCTACAAATTACAGATGGCCACCCAATGAAAAACACTTTGCATTTTGAGAGTTTATGTGTTGTTCTATCAGTTGCACATGAACCCTGCGATTTTTGAGGATTGAACTTGGCCGTACTCTAAAGAATATTGGATTGAACTTGGCCACGCTCCCTAATGAAGTCCTTCACACGCTACAAGTAGGTGTGATCGCAGAACTTAGGGCCTGAGAGCAGCGAGCTGAGGGTGATCAACGAGTAGAAGGATAACAATGAACATATGTTCATTGAGAAAAAAACAACGATAGACACTTGGAAGAAGGTTCACTAGAAGAATGAGCGAACCACAGTAGTAGTAGTAGAAGCCTACATAACCATTCTGGAACTACACATCCTGAAAGAGGTGCCATTGGAGGCCAAGATTCAGAAGTTGGTTGCAGGTGTGTGTGATGCTAGGAATGAGATGGCCAAGGTTCCATTGAGTTGAACCTAAAGATTACGAAGCTCGAGTTGAGGGCACAACCTTCAACTCCACCAGAGGTTAGAGAACAACGCTAGGAAACTATCAAGGATGGAGTCACTACAGTAGATGTCATGGTGGCTGAATGCACTGCGCTCTTCGATGGAGGTCATCACGAGTTTGCAGGAAGATCCCAACCTGCAAAGGTTAAATACCGAGGCAAGGGAATTGTAGCAGTAGTACAATGAAGTCAAAGCAATGGCATGCATCATAGCTATCACATAGAGATTGGTAAAGCTGCAGGAGGAAAAGCTACTGAAAGAGCATGTGGAAGCTGCACAACAAAAATAGGATGTCCTCAAGGCTATATTAAGGCCTTGGCTAGATGAGGCCTATGTTCTCTCCACCGCCATCAGGGAAATGTTGGCCAGCCTACAAAATACAAAGTAGAAGATCCAGTGAGATAGGGCATGACCAACAATAGAGCAGTTGGCAGAGCAGGTCAAGGAGGCAACTATGCAATGTACAACTAAAGTTGCAGTGGTGCAAGTAGAGTTGGGAGGTCTTCGCACTACGATATCCACACCAACAAAGGGACTCGGGGCTAGTCACCATATTTGCATTGGGGGCCTGTTGGGACAGATTCCCCTAGGGTATTTTGGGGTTAAAAGCCCAAGTTTTGGAGCAGAAAGCCCAAGTTTTTGTATGTAAAGTGTAAAGTCTCCACAATTTGTGTTCGTGGAGCACATAGATGTAAAGCGTCATAAATGGTTTTACCCTTATATTTATGTAAGTTTTGTCAGCTTTAGAAGATCTACCCATGGTCCACGGACCATGGGATTGCATAAAAATGAGAGTCTTAGAAGAATCTAAGGCAGTAGCAGCTAGTTGACGATGATGAATGTAATGGGTCATTAACCAAAAGAGTGAAGGGTTTTAGATTAGAAGAAAGGTTTTGCAGTTGTGTGCGTAGAGGCCTATGGTAGAAGTCTGCAGTTGAGTTAGTAGACCCCTGCAGCTAAGTGCTTAGGGTAGTTCGAGTCTAGAAGAAGAACTAAAGCATTAATAAAGAAGAGTACTCTCGAAATACCTGTGTTTGATCTATTTACTTATGTTATGAATGAATGCGATTATGTTATGATGAATAATGGGTTTCTGATTTAATCCTATATTGATGCACAAATCTATATGTTTTACATTGTTATATAAACGCAAGTAATAATATCTGATTACGTGAAGAATATCTTAATTTATGTTAAAAGTATTAGACACTTAAGCCAATTTGGATAATAACAGACTTAGTAGTGATTATAGAGGCACATAAATGGTTGATTCACTTGTTTAAGGTCCGCGAAAGATTGTCATAGACCTTCGCAAAGGTCTAGAGGCTGGTAAGAGGAAGTTATATCAATAAGCTCAAGGGCTTATTGATTTGCGCAAAGGCAAAAAAAAAGGGATACAAAAAGACATCATAACCATTTGTGTGTGTGGAAACTTGGCTCCAACATCCCCCCATACTGCTTCAGGTGAGACTTCAGTCTCTGCTCTGTAGATTGATGCTGAAAGGGCCAGTAGTGTAGGGATTTTCTTGGCTAACTTAATGCTGAACCTGGGTCAGGACCCCCTAAGCCAACAACAAGTTCAGTAGGTAATAATTTTTTTGAAATCGGTGACTTAGTTCTGAAATGGGATAAGGCCCATGAAGAAAAAGGTAAAAACACAAAATTCTAAAAATTGTGGGTCAGACCTTTTCAAATCATTGAAAAACTAGGCCCATCAACTTTAACCTTCAAGATTTTTAGGGGAAAAGATATGCTCTTCCCATAAATGGGCTAGTTTTAATTTTTTTTCTTGAAAATTCATATTATTCTATAAATATGTAAATAATCATATGTACATATCAATGCCTTTAGGTTATCCTTTGATCTATCATGTACAATTTCTTTTAAAAAATAAAGACTATTTTGAATTTTTAATATCTTTTGACTTTGAATGTCATCCACAACTCTTAAGGAGTAATTTTACCTCCCCATCCACTAATTTTACATTTTTTAGAGTGTAATTCAAAAATATTTAAAAGATGAAAGATAAGGGGTCTCATTATGAGCCAACTTACCATGATCATAGGGAACTAATGATGTTGACATTATCACAACTCATCACCAGGCCAAGATAATAGCTTATGGCTACATAAAAATAATACAAGAGGTATCATCACGAGCCAACTTGTTCAATTTCTCTATTTTATATTTACAATTGATAAAATGTTTGACAAAGATAATGAGGGTTCTTATAAATAACAAGTTTTGATTTTTTACAAAATAATGAGTTATGTTTTATTCAAAGGAATATTAATCAATCTAAATTTCAAATATTTAGGTATTTCTAAGTCTTGTTAATTAGTTATTAAAATTTCATTTACTTTTAGAGAGATAACTGTTTCCAGTATGTCGCCAATTGTTGTAGTATTCAACAAACCCCATCAAAACCCATTTATCAGAACTCCACCTTTTAAATATTACAATAAACATTAACCCCGATAAGCCCTCTCTCATAAAAGTCAAAGCTTCCTCAGAGGAATTCTATTAGATCTTTATTATATCGTAACCTCTCTTTGAGAAAGTTACAATAAAACTCCTCCCCAATATGACTTCTTCCCAATAACTGTTTTATTAATAAAATTAAAGGGGTTTTTTCATCAAGGTTTATGACAAGTGTTGCACACCTTTATATAATGAATATAATAATCTCCTAGACCCATGACTATCATTTATTACATAAACACCCCCAATGTCATAAATGTTATCATGTGACACTTATGATACTCCATACTTCCCATATTTGTTACCTCCAATATCTCATGACACCAATACTCGACACTTCCGATATCCCATATCCCTAATATCTCTCATCCCCAATGCCTCCAATATTCTTGTTTACAACTCTTTATCAAAAGACTCTTCCTTAAATCCTTGATATGATTCCTCCAATATGCCACCTTCAATATAAATATCTTAATATCACTTCCCCCCTCTTTTCCATAGTTGTTACTTTAGCAGAGTCTCCATTCATCAAAAGTTCCCATTATCATAAATTTTAAACACATCCCTCCAATATTTTACCTCTGATATGCTGATTTGGAAAGCCCACATGAATTCACGTTTCTGCACTTAATGTTTAAGAGTGGTGAAGGTATTGTTTTTGAAATCATAAACACTTTCATTCATTTCAGTTTGGTTCTATCAATATTTTCTTTAAAGAAGAAGAATTTTGTGTTAAAGACTCATTATTTGTTCTAATTACTTTGTGAGTAAAAGTTTATTGCTCATCCTTGCATTTTTTGCTATAGGTTAGTCTTGTCTGCCACAACAGTGAAGAAATGTCTAAAGGAAGGAAAGGAAAGAAGAAAACAACTGCACAACAATAATATTCCACTCCTCCAATCGAAACGACTGAAGACAAAAATGCTATCCCAGGGTTATTTTCTAACACAGTTTGCACTAAAGACTCCAGAAAATCTTCTTGGGAATCTATGTATAAACTCTTTGAAGATGAAGGACCCAGGGTCACACAAAGAACAATGAATTTAGATGATTCTACAATAGTCTCAAACACTACATATAATGATGTGGCTAATTCATTCTTGCACAAGATTGTGACCTGGCCTAAAATTATTCCTTATACAGACATGGTTCCATAGGTTGTAGACAATTTGAGCATTTCCAACAGGATGATTATGAAAATGAAGCATACGGTCATCAGATCCTTTAACGAAAAAATTTGAGCAGGATGTACCATCTACCCGAGCCTTAGTGTAAATATGACAAGAAATTTGTGGAAGTATTCATGAAAGAACATGACCATGCATCAGACCCAATTAGAGGATGGAGGAGGGATCCAAACAAGTACAAGTGAGAGGATACGAGTAAGTATGTTGCTATCTCCCTTGCTGGTCCCTATTGCCAAGTAACTAATATGATGTGTATACTTTTTCCTTACCCCAATACAAATAAGTTTATTGATCAATGGACACAACTTATTGATGGATATTCAGAGGGTTTTATCTTTGGTTAGGGTAATATATTCTCAGATAACCTAGCCACCCATATCTTTGCTCGTAGAAGTAAGCACAAAGTCTCTGAGAATGTAATTCCTCCCTTTTACATGAGCACTTATATCATGGAAGATGCAACACTTATTCACATATACCATGATATTCTTTGGGATTCAAAATATATGCCACATTTCTACAAAATTTGTCATGAAGTCATGCTACCCATTTACTAGATTATTTTTTATAAAAGGACCCCACGGGCATTTACTGAAGCCGACACTGACTTGCTTTGGGTAGGAAACTGGTTCAGAAAAGAATTATTTACCTATGTTTGAGTCTTTGGTAGTCTAGATTGACCTCATGTGTTACCTCTATTCGTTCTTGATAAGATTCTTGCCTGAGAGGTAGCCTATCAGACAATAGGAAACAATATTTCAAATATTTAAAGGAATCGAATAAAAAAGTGTGGCCCGTTTTTCCTATCTAGTGTGGTATATATACCTTGGATAACTTCAAGCATGCAATCATTGAAATTAACACTATTCAAGAGCTTGGTTTCTCCACTATTCCTAACAGACAAATAACTATTAATAAACCTCTCACACTCTCTCTTCTCAAAGTACAATTTCATTGCCCTGATGATGGACTCACTAAGATAGTCCAAAACGTTGGTTTCAAAACTGTTCACAGGTTTTTTCCAAAATAATTTTAAAATATGCCCCTCATCAAACAATAAAAAATATTACAACAACATCGAGCATGAGGAAATTTTCCCATGAGCCAAATAAGTTTGATGATTTGTTTGAGAAGGCTTCTACTTATTCAATGGTTGTGAAACATGTAGAGCAATATTTAACTCCAAAGTAAATGATTCATTTCACCCAGTATGGGATCTCAAAGCTGGAAAAGTTTCCTATGGAATCACTACAAATTCCTCAAGAGAGCACAATCCCTGAAGATGTCGTAGTTGTTGGTTCTACACAATCTGCTTATGTTTTTCAGTCAAGAGAAACAGTCGCCTCCTCTTCTTCCCAAGTAGAGGATCTTATGCCTAATACTAGGCTCAAAGAAATATGGGAACACTATAATCAGGCTCTATATTTTAAATCCGATGAAGCTCAAGTTGTGAAAACTCCTCTACAAGAGAAGGTCCAAGACACTTCCAAAAGCATTGAACAGACCTCGATAGGAACAAAGGCATTTGAGAAGCCTTTGAAGGATGAAGATATTGAAATTATACTAACCTTCCCAACATCTGAGGTTGTGTTAAGAGTTTAAGAAATTCCTCCACTTGACATCTTTTACAACCCTCAACATAAGGTTATGGTCAAAAGGGAGAGGAAGAAAAGGAAAATTAATCAATCCTAGACTTTGGTCCCCGGAAATGAATCTTTCTAGGTATTGTGGAAAGGATCTTAGGCCGTTGTTACAAAGGAGATAGGTAGGCTTACCCAATTCACATGAGCCTATGCTTCAACAATAATTGACAAAGATACAAAAGTGCAACAACTGTTAAAGGAGAAAGAAGAAATAATTGTGTATTTGGAACAAAGTATTGAAGTTGAGAAACAAAAGATCACTAAAAAATAGAAAGGACAGGTCACAAAACTCCAAAACAGATTTAACTCCCTCAAAGTTCAATATGATATGGATTTATAGGCCCGAGACTCTCAGATCTAGGAGCTACAAAGAAGGATTGAATAGCTGAGTGTTAATCCTGAATTAATTGAGTTTAAGAAGGAGGCAAAAGAGTTGGACACTCTTCTTGCCCAAAAACAGATTGTATTTTTCCTAAAATTGGAAAATTCTCATGATCTATGCAACACAGTTAATGCCCTGGTATACCAACTATCAGATTTCAAGACTTACTTTGAAGAAATAGAAGAAAAAATTTCCAGTTTTCTGACATGGAAAGACAACACAAATGAAAGGTTGGTCAATCTTCCTAGAATTGAAAAATCATGCAAAGAAATTGTTTTTAGAGAATGGGAAGTTCATCTCAAGCAAATAGAAGCAACAATATTTCACACAAGGGATATTTCAAATAATCTCATTGAAGTAGTTAGTGATAACTGTTTCAAGCCAATCTCATATCAAGTTGCGCTGAAGGAGCATTGCCAAATATCAAACCACTTACTAAAATGTGGCAAGGAACCTACAAAAAGCGAGCTGAAGTCACCGGTTAGTGAACAAGGATCAACTTGGAGAGTCATTGGAAATTTTTTGTCAAACCACACAATCAGTGGTTGATGATCCATTTTTTTATCTAATACCATCACACAAATGCTACCAGCATTGAAATATGCAATCTTCATCAACTAGATGCGAATACAACCAAGATCTCCACCTGAGTTAAAGAACATGGTAGATATCTACAAGCTACAAAACCGAATGGGAGGACAATCTTCCTCCCAGGCTTAGATAATTTGTTACAACAAACTCTAAATTTGTCCCTTTTGATTTATTTTGGCTACGTTTTTAGAAAATTCTTGACATTATTACTATATTTTCTATATTTGTATTTTATTATGATGCTATAAATCGCCTCTGTTTGTTATGAAAAAGGGTTCTGAATTTTTGAAAGAAGGCTTAAGCTTGCACTATTGTAGCTCAAGTTTTTTCTTAATATATAGCTGAACCATTGCCATTTTTCTCATGAGAAGAGCAATGATATATCAAGTAATATTATCCTTCTATTAATATTTTGTTTAAGAGTTTTGCAATTTAATTTTGTTCATAATATATTTTTTATGACAATCATGCATTATCACTATTCATATGTTGGATTGGAATCATAAATTATATGTATGAATAATGAGATCTCATATATGTGACAAATTTATAAGCTAATTTAATTAAATTAATTATCTTTATTTTCTTTAATTTCATTGTTACACGATAATCTACATTGTCATGTTAATTATGAAATCTCTATAAACACATATACAAACAACATTTTTAGGATAGATATTAAGTTTATTAATCTTTATTTTCAGTTTTAGTTATATCAGAGCTTTATACTTTTATTCAATATATTTCGTACAATTTCATATAAAGGCAACCTGGTCCCATAATTCCAGTTGGAGCCATCATCCCAAACGAAAATGGATCTGCTCTAAGGTCTCGATCGGGTGGTTCCCCCCAATGTTGAGTCTGATATATAAGGCCATCAACACCCAGGTCAAGTGTTGATAAGGCCAAAAGGAATTTCCAACTTTTTTCTATGACTAAAAATAATGTGTTCCTTTGCCTCCCCCTCAACATCATGAATCACAAAATTTGTGTTAGGTATATACCATAAATCCTCCATCTACCCAGTTAAGGTTCACAATGCTGCATAAATTTTCTCAAATTGAGGATGAGATGTGTTCCCTATAAGGAGTGCATGTACCGTATTTTTTAGTCCAATCACACTACAACTTGGTGTCTTTTTCATACTCCTATATTTATCAATAACATTACCTTGTCCATGTTATTCCACCTTCCAACCACTATATAGATGTTTGACAAAAATACATAACATCCATCATCTTTAGGCTACTAGTTCAAAATATGTTCAATGTCATGTTCTCCAAGCTCTATGTTACAGTGAATTTTGCAAGCAACAAGTAAGGCTCCCCATAAAAAAACATTTGGTTCTATCGACATCCTTTTCATGAATTCGAGTGCCTCATCTAAATGTCTAGGATTACTAAGAAGGTCAACCATGCATGCATACTGTTTCACCTAAGGTGTGATTCTATACTCTTGGTTCATGCAAGAAAATACTACCAAGCTTCTTATACTAAACTTGCATGACTACATGTTGATAGAAAAAAAGTGAAGGTGATGTGGTTTGGTTTTGGGATTAATAGTTGCATTTGTGAAAAGAGGGAAAGAGCATCCTGACCATGTCCATGTACTCCATATCCCCTAATAATTTCACTCTAGACCACAACATTGTTTTCATAGATTTTGTGAAAAAATTTCTAGTAATTCTCTATACTACCACATTTGGCATACATATCTACAAGGGTTATCTCTAAACAAACACAAATTGTCACTTCTATAAATATGTCCAAGGTCAATAACCCATGAATAAAAATCTCCCTAAATTTCATCTAGAAAAAGGTCTATAAGATACAATTAATGAGCTATGGTTTTACTATGCACCCCACATAGTTTCAAAACAACCCTAAAGTTAACAATTTAGGTCATGGAATCACCAATAATTATCCATTTCCTTACATAAGATCATGTGTTTTCCCTTAATGCACCCACTTCCTTTGGGAAATCCTTCTTAGCAAGGTTATCAACTCAAGTCCAAGTTGCTGATTATTTTTTGGGAGAGCTAATCTAGTAGTATGTGGCTCAAATACAACCAATGTACATCATTAAGATCAAGGTGTCCAAGTTTGTATCTTATCCCAAGTCTCATTTCTCACTACAACCATATATTTCTTATCACAATTTTTGAATTTCCATCTACTAGTCACTAAATCATCTCAATCACTACACACTGACACGAGGTTTCAAGATTATGTATTCAAGGAGAAATTATAGATTTGGAAAACAATTTGAATGTAATGGAGGATGGAAATTGAGTCTGGTCGAAACCAAAATCATGCTTCATATAGCTTTGTTTGTATATGAGATGTGTTCTCAACAAAAATTCCAATGGATTAATATTTGGACACATATTGTCTAAGTGTTAGTGAGTTCACAAGTTCACACATTTCAAGGGAATGTTTTTCCCTTCAACTATCCATTTCCTCCCCTATTGTGGACTCATAACCCTCTTTTATCCTAACAACGTTCTTTGGGCATTATATTGGTTTTATCCTTATACATTTTTAACATGTCATTGAGTATCAAGGGGACACTGCCACATGGTATCTAAGGCAATATAAAGAACTACTAATCTTAGTTACAAACCCATGTCAAAACACTTCATAAAAAGCTCTTTGGTGATGATCATATTGGTCATTTCTTGGATTCTACACTACAACAACATCGAAATTGACATCCATTGTCTCCAATGCTTTTGGATCTATGTTGCATACAATCTAGGCCCCTACAAATTTGTGAGTGAGGCATATCCTGAAGCTAAGTGCCTCATCTTAGTGAAAAGTTAAATTAAGTGTACCAATCCTTTTCATGGTTTTACCTATATCTTATTTAGACATATCCACAACATTCAACAAAGAAGCCATTGTCAAAAAATGCTTGAATGAATACACACTTTTAATAGTGAAACTCCAATAGGAGACCATAAATTTTATCATTAGATATAGTGGTAGAGGGGGCCAAGAGAAAAACTTCATGCAAAAAGAGAACACTGATGCCTCTTAGAGATTTATAGTGTATATTACATTTATCTATTGAATAAGACGATTTTTGTTGGACTAGCCACCATGTCTCAAAGTGAAGGACCAAAATACATGTTTTTTGTTTGTGTCCTATAATGCTACCACATTTTTTTTCGAAAAAAGAAAATTCATAATTTCAAAGGAGAAATTACATGCTGTAGATGCCCAAAGGCATATGCTGAAACTATGGCACTCGTTACTGTAAAAAAACTAAAAATAGAAAATACCCAGAGGGTGTACAGTACTGGTACTAAGACCATCAAAATAGTGTTCAGAAAGTATCTCCTGTACATAGAAGATGTCCATATTTACAAGCATTTATATACTGTTATATACATAGCATAAGTCAAAAAGTTCATATTCATAATATTGTGAAATTAGAGGCTGCTGCCTCTCTGAATTGCCCCATCTATATAAGGCCAATGAAAATATTGGTATGTCCCTGTTGGTGTATATTCAACGGTCATCTACTCTCCTAAAGGACGATGCGTTGCTTCTTTCGATAGCCGGTCAACAATTTCATTTCTTTCCATGTAGATGTGAGAAACAGATATTTGGTCAAAGAATGTTTTGAAAAAAAACAATTTCTTCCAAAATATTCTTCAAAGATTATGCAGAACAAACAACAATGTTGTTAAACCAATCAGTCACATTCTTTGAATCTCCAAATATTTACAAATTTCGGCAGTTTTTCTTTATGGAAAAGTATAATAGATGTCGTAGTGATATCAATTCAGCATGGTTATTTGTTCTCGGTCCCAATCCCATACTAATCTGAAAGTAATGAGTTTCAGATAGATGGAAATAAATGCCACCCCCACAACCATGCTGTTGGGCAGAACCATCAAAATAGGCCCACGAAATTGTTCTATTAATTTGTTCCTGCCGAATGTTCCTAGGTCTCCCATGGCTATTGTCATTTGGAAGTTCTCCATAAGCCACACAGATAAGTGGATGGAGAAGGTTCCAGTTAACCAGTCTATCCTAAAAAATAATGTTATTCCTCTTGATCCATATATGCCAAGAAACAAGAAGTGGGAGGTTCCTAGGTTTGTCCACTTCCGAGGTACTCCACCAAAGTTCCCAAGCTAAGTTGATATCTGCCCCCTTCCAGTTCATATGAAAATTAAGTGTTTGAATGACCTGTGACCAAATGCTCCTGGTAGTAGGACAAGAAAGGAAGAGATGATGGGTCGATTCTTCATCTTGAAGGCACAACACACACCAAGTAGGACCCAAGAAAACCCTTTTTTTTAGATAGGATCCAGTGGGGATATTGTTTTCCAATATGTTCCACATCATCAATTTGGTGCGTGGAGGAGATTTTAACTTCCATAGTGTGTCCCACCAACCTTTTAAGACCTCAGGTTTTCTATCTACAATGATTTTATCATAGCCCTGTTTCGGTGTATATTGCCCAGTTTTTTAGAGTGCCCATATAAGTTCATCCTCTACATTCCTTAATCTGACATGTGTTTCTGTAAGTGCCTGTATATAGATTTGCCAAGCTCTACTCCATTCATTTGGGATATGTCAGTGCTTGTTCAGTCAACCAAGCTTGCAAATAAAAAGTAGTATTCTGTTGGTCCCCAATCTGTCCAAGAAACTTTATACCTCTGCTATTAAGATGATGTACCAATCCATCAGGTAAATGAAGGGAGTTTCCACAGCTTGGCCATGGGTCAATACCAATGTGAACAGATGCTCCATTTCCAATTTTCCATAGCAAACCCTCTTTGATAATGGGCATAGAATTGAGTATGGCCCTCCATATCACCGAAATACCCTTCCCGTTCCAAGTTGGGCATCTGATCCAGTCAGTGATGGTCATCAGCCAGATGTATTTGGGATGTATAACCTCCGCCCAAAGGCCATTTTGTTTCAGAAGGAGCCAACCCTGTTTGGCAGCCAAGGCTTGTGCAAAAGCTGGGAGTAATTTAAGTCCCCATCCTCCCCACTTCTTTGGAGTAGCAATTTTGGTCCATTTTACCCAAGCAAAAGTCTTGCCCTCCTTCTTGCCATTCTAGAGGAAATTGCAACAAATTTGTTGAATTCTGTGGAGGATTCCTCTCGGTATCCAGGCAAGTGACATCCAATATACCGGGGCTTCGAGGACAGATTTTATTAGGATAAGGCTGCCAACTCTAGAAAGGAACCTATGACACCAGCAACTAATTCGCTTTTCCACTTTTGTGATGAGCCAAGTCCAATTAGCAATCTTGTATCCATCTGGTTTAAGTCTGAAGCCTAGGTATTTGAGTCCCCCCATCAGATCGGTTCTTGGAAGGAAAATATTTGAAAGGTTAGTTATAATGCTACCACATATCTAGACCCTTAAATGTATTATATATAACCTTGTCATGCACCATTCTAGAATCGGCTAAGAATTTATTGTCTGTGGAAAGTAGTTACCATAAAGAAGAGTTCCACAATTCTAAATATTTGAAGGAAGAAAATCTAAACCTATTTGTGAGTTGCAAGCACTGATGTAGGGATGATCTCTTACACTCAAACTATGTAAGCTCAATATCCATACTCATCATTTCTATTAGCTTCCAATTATGACTTCCACTAGAAGGTATTGATCCCTAAAAAAAAAGCAATCAAATCATTGTTTGTTCAGATCAAACATTTGTACCCAAATTATACGTACACACACACACATAAAAATGTTATAAATAAGGTATTTCTAGTAGGTATGAAAGAAATGTTATGGGAGACAACTTTCTAAATGTTAAGATATGAAGATAAATTACAAGGGCTAACCAATGAGCATCCATAGTAGATTCTTCAAAATATTGTAGGTGACAAGGTCTAGTTTTGGAGCATATATCCATTGATATGAGAGAGAACCATGCATAAGGACATGGATAGTTGATATCTAAGTAACATTCCATGTTATTCCACATTGGCCACTTATGAATTTTTAGTCACCATAATTTGGTTTCTTACAATGTTTCCCAACAGTTCCCAAAACAATAAATGGCTATGCAACAATAGTGCAAAATCCTTTCTTGGCTCGATTTTCATATGGTACTTTGGACAACACCCTTATAAATTTCCATTTTTATTTCTTCAAGATGATCATGCCAAAAGTGGTATCTTAAAAGAACGTCCCAGGTTACCCTCATGACTCTAATGGAAAAAATAATTTGTCACTTAGCCTTAGTGTAGAGGTAATTCAAGATCTTAAAGGAAAATTTTTCAAAGAAGAAATTGAAAAGCTCTAAGAAGATGCCAAAATTTCATGGATTGGGAGTGATTGTATTTGCAAATTGGTATAATGTAGAGATAATAGAAAATATGATTTTTTTAATTTTTTTATGACAACACTTGCAGCTAGTGGACTCCTCTAGCTTCAACTCTAGGTGATAAACAATGAAAGATGTTATATGTGATGTCATTTTTATACTATTACAAATAATACTGTGTATCTTATATATTTTTTAAACGCATATATCTGTTGGATATTCAACGTCCGAGACAGGCCATCGAATATTCGAAGATTCTTGGTCATATTTTTCGTCGAATACTCGACGAGGAATCGATGGATGGAAGCGTCAGTACCACAACACTGCCATCATACTGAACTCCCGTCTATCGCATATCCGATGATTCACCATGACTTGAAAGCGTATGATCGATAAAAATCCTATCGGGTAGAACTCATGTCCGTTACAAATCCAATGATTCACCATCGGCTTAAAAGCGTCGAAGTGACAACACTTTGTCATACAATTTACTTATGCTATGAATTATCCCATGCATAAATGTTGGATTTCTCGTCGGAAAAAGCGACCTATGTGTCAAATATCCAACTGTGAACTGCTGCGTGGCATGTCGGATATCTGATTATTTGTAGCGTGGCAAATTTGAATTATAAACATCAGTTTTTAAATGACTATTTGGACCTTTTATGTGTCATATAATTAGAATGTGTACCATCGTATGTTTGAGGGTAACTAAACTATTGAATATTCGATCGAATTCCAGTGACAATTTGATAAACACCAATATGTTAGATAGTTGATGCCAATAAGTCACATATCCGACTAATAATCGTTGGCTTTTGGCCCCATTTGTACTAGTGAAATATGAACAAAAGTTTTATTTACATTCATATTAGCACTATTTGTAGGCCTAAATGATAACTGTATCATGAAATTACTGGACTTTTCAAGGTACTTACACCTTTCAACTTATTCTATTTTCTAATTACAATTACAATAATAAATTTTATATTTTTTTACAAGTAATATATGAAAGCTACATCTTCGAGTGAAATATTCTCAATCTCCTTAAGATACGCTACCCACACTTCATGAAGATCCAATGGTTTTGATCCTTCTTAGTTCATGAAAATATAATACTCTTTAGTACTTTGGGAAAATGTGTGCAGTTCTCTTTGTAATGTGACTGGGAAGGAGTTGAGTATTGTTTGTTGTTGTGTTGGTTCCACCAACTAATGATTAAGGTTTTCTTTGGTAAGCTTTCTTGTGAAAGTGATAAAAGATATTTCTTTGGAATTGAGGGCCTCTTATAGTTCCTTGGTTACTTCTTCAACATCATTTACTTTTCCTTGAGCTCCAACATGCAACAATTTATTCACTTTGATTTGGAAATATCTTTCTCCAACTTCTCTTGTATCTTTATGGACCAACTAAAAACAAGCAGATCATAGGTTAATTCCTTGCTACTAATATTTAGTAGATTTGATGGGATTTGGAGATACTATTTTTTCCATTTCTATAACTATTTGATGACATTTAGGATCCCCTATAGCTATAGACCTTGTTCTTTAAATTTATTATAGTGGCATCAATTTTTCCACGGATTCCTACATAAATTGTAGGTGTGAATACACTTATTGGACCAATGTTTTATAATGGTCATGAAATTATGCTACACAAGCCTTATGTTCATCCCTCTTAATACTTTTTTGCTACATGGTTTTAGTTTCAATACTTAAAATTTCACCTTTTCCTCTAGTTTTGTGATCTGAGCATCCTTTTCTTGCACTTGCTTTAAGAGACCCTCAATGTTTCTTTCAATTGCTTTGGAAAAAACTGTACCTGTAGAGGCTACTATGAGTAGGTACTCTCTAGTATCTGACATAATAGTCATCTTCATCATAATATGTATCAAGGGTAGTTGCGGCCAAACATATGTTCTATTCATGTGTTCCATGATCTTATTCTTGGTATAATAAATAATGAACAAATTTAGATTTACCACCTTCTTTATTTTAGCTAGCACCACACTCATCTCTTCTGTGGGTAGATGAAATTATATTTCTTTGGAAGTTATAGAATTACTAGGTCTATTTCCATATTATCTATGTTAGGATGAGGTTTTGGTCCTATATTTTCTAGCTGAGTCTACAAAACTTTATATTGGAATCTTGCCTCAGCTTCATCTTGTATCCATTTCTACTCTTTTTCATCTCTTCTTCTTTGTCCCTTTCTTTCCTCATATTTTCATCTTCTTGTTTTGTTTGGTATATTTAGTGAGATATTGTGGTAGTTTCATCTTTTATATGAACTTCTTCTTGATATTGCCTTGCTTTAGTTTCTTGGTTTGTTGCCTACTCCCTAGCTAAAACATGCGATTTAATCTATTATTATTTAGTCTTTATTTGGGTTGGGTCATAATATATTCTTGAAGTAACTTCCACATAATTTGATGCATTCTTTTTTTTCCCTCTTGTGCCCAGGTCTCTAGTTGGCACTTGAACATAAATATGCATAATTTGTAATGATTTTTTGACTGCTAACATGGGATCATGCTTGTGAAATATCAGGTCCCCAAAATGGAAAAGTGAGTATATTTTCCTCCTCCTTAGCCTTGTTAATTTCCAACAACTAATAGGCTTCAAAATGAAAGGGAGTATGTGGTGATGAAATTTTCTTAACTCTTAATAGAGCACCTCCCACTATTGTGTAACATAGTATGGTATTCCTAGAAACACCACAAAGTCAGTTACAAACATAGGAAGTAGGTGGGGAGGTTTGGTTGCACCAAACACTTAGATGAATGCACCACTTTTCTCCACAACCAAATCACCAACTACTAGGACTTCCTCTCTAGCCCTTTTGGGCTTGTAGGGGGTAGCTTCATTAAATAAGGCCTCATATAAGAAATCAAGAATTCATGGAAAATTTATGTGTATGCATAAATATAGTGGTCCTTCCAGAGGATTTTTCAATAAATGTGTACATGATGCTCGTGTAAAGTCCATATCCATTTCATGCCTTGGAGCACCATCCTAGTATAGACCACATCAAGTAGGTATGAATCCATGTAAAATTTGGGATGTTTTCCCTCCCCTAGACATCGAGAATTTTGGATGTTGTATTTCAAGTTTCTCACTACAATTTGAGCCCAATTGAACATTCTACCTTCAACAATCACTTTCTAGATTTTGTTTTGCATTTTCTCTACCATACGACTTGCAAATCATGGCAGCCACAATTTGGTACAAAGTCAACATATTTATAGGATATTATTTGTTGGCCCATGTTTTGAATGCTTCTTTACCAGCCCTTCACTTCTTTAGGATTTCCTTGGGCAAGAATTGAATCTTGTCAATTGATATTCACCCAAATCCCCTTTTAGGTTATTCTGTAATATACTTCAATGTTGGAGGCATTGAATGAAGCCAAAGTTTTTCCATGACTATCTCTAATCATATTGAATGAAGCCAAATGTTTTCCATGTCCATCTCTAATCATGGCCTCTTATGAATCTGAGTGTTTCACAAAACATTCTATTACATCAATGTATAGAAATACTTGTGGGTAAGATGCTACCTTCAGAAACCAAAACTTGTTTTATTTCCATGTAAAATTCAAAGTCTAGCACAAAATCACAAGTGTTATATTTATGGAACTTTTGCTAGAATTTTGGCTAGCTATATGTAGTGATTTTGTATATGAAACATGGGGTATCCCAAAATTTATGTCCTACAGGGTTTTCTAGTTCTTCCTCCTTTGTATTTTCAATTGTTAGTGCCTTTCCAACCCTTCTCTTAGGTGTGGGCATGGTTTCCTTGAAATGCATTAACAAGAAACAAATACCCATTATAGGATTGACCTTTAAAATATGAAATGCATAGGGATGAGGCTCTTGGAATTTCAAGGTTGGTTGTATTTCAACAAAATATTTTTTGAAAAAAATTAAAGAAATGCCATCATATTCATTATCCCTATCATGATGGTTGAATATTTCTCTATGGCTAGGGAATTTATCATAAAACACATGCAATGAAGGATTCTACTTCATATCATTCTAGTTTTAGAAGGGGGAAAAGAATCTCAAAATTAATAGGCTTTGGAGGTGCATTGGTCAACCAATTAGGTCTACACAAATTTGTTGGCCAATAGTTAGGGAGGAAGAACAAAATAACTCCTCATATTTATGAAAGGCTATAAAAATAATGAAAGCCCTCATTTAGTCTATGCCACCTAGTTATAAAAAAAGACTCCTTTGGTAAAATATATTCATGTACCATGTCAAACTCATGAAACATAGATGAAAACAATCAAATACATATTCAACAATGTGAAAACTTACCTTATGGCTGAGTTTTCAAAATAAACGAGAGCCAAGGTTGAAGATTTCTTTGTTCCAATCAATTTGATTTGCTAAGGGGTCAGGTGGATCAATTTGTTGCTAGATTTGCTTCAAATGACCTACAATGCATTCCATGTGTTCTTGAATATGGAATGGAGACAATGAATATACCTTTTCTCCTTTAATTTGGCTACCCCTTTCCCTTTTTTAAACCTTTCATTGGTTGATTAAAATAAATACCAGGTCTCTCATATGCATTGAATCTAATTTTTTTCTTTTTCCTTAAGAGCTTGGTGGGTCAAATTGATGCCTAGACTAGTGCTAAGGCACTAACCATGGAACCAATTAAGCTCTATAGCCATTTGAGCAATGATTTTTTTTTTTAATTTATTATAACCATACTTTAAACACACCCTAACCATGTAATGTTGCACTTGACTTGGCTATTAAATAAGCACCATAGTGCTAGAATAATATCCTAGTCCATTGACAATTCATTCAATGGTTGATCACAAGTTTCAAATGTTTGTTTACCCTCCTCTCCACTAGGAAGCAAGCCACATGCTTTGCCATTAGACCAAAATTGTAGCGTTAAGATAATGGCTAGGCATGTAGGTTTTATCACGTTGTTAAGCCATTTTTTAATGTGAAGGTTTTTGTATAAGTTTAATTATATTACGTCTATTTCTAGCTTTGTAGCTATCCCAACATTGTAATGGTGACTTGGCTACTAAGCTAAGGATATGAGTTAAGGGTGACTCTTTTTAACATTATAATGTTTTCAATTTAAATGTAACACTAGAGTGGAATTGGTGCTATGGTTTTTCTCCAGCTTGGTAGTTAGCCAAGTGCCATAATGTTGGTTTAGCTACCAAGCTACCAAACCATGGCATGAGTGTGGGTTCCAAGATGTGTTTAAGATTTACACTTACATTTGAGATTGGGTTATATAATATAAGTTCGATCACCAACTTGATAGTCTACTAAGCATTTTGATGTTGGTTTGGCTATCAAGGTACTGATATAATATTAGAGTGTAGGCATCAATTGTTAATTTTTTTTTTTCCTTTTAAGAAAAAAGTCAAGATCCTAGGGCATGGATATAGGTACCCTTATGTTTTTAAAGAGGTGGTACTCCTCTTTTGGTGCACACTTATATTTTTCAATATATTCTAAGAAATAATATAACACTCATATCATGAACCTATGACTAGAGTAGGTGTCGTCAAAAGAACATGTAACACAATTAAATATACAAATTTTAATTGATCATGTTTGCTCCATTCATCATTGTGAAGTAAGCATCATTGAAGCAAGAAAATAGATAAAGATAAAGGAATAATGGTCCATACATTTGAAGAGCTATAGAATAATTTCATTAATATAATTCATAAAGGGTAGAGGAAAACATCCATGATATTCATATTGCTTTAAAACAAGTCTCAGAATCACAAATGAAATTACAAATTCATTTTTTTCTTGGAAAATGTTAGGTGCCTAAAGCACTCTTCAGAATCCTAATACTTAAAATCATAAAAGTAAATGCATTAATCCCATAAGGACTAGGATTGGATTCCTGGTACAAATAAATATTAAAGGCACCCGAGAGAAAGAAAGACTTGGAGTTAGGGATCAACTTATATGATGTATAGAACAATCAAGAAAGCTAGATGATCAAATATTGGGAAGAAGGAGGTGGATTTCTTCAAAGGATTAGAATACTTAAAAAATGATGTAGAAGAACCTCTCTATGGAAGATGTTAAAGAAATGTCTATTTATATAGCTAAAAGGATGGTCATTAATCTATCTGTTTGACAATTATTGAGGATTAACAATTCTTGTAGTGATTGCTTCAACCATTCTCAAATGTAATCTTTCATAGGAGGAAATGTTATATAATGTTTGACACATAGATAAAAAAAGTACTCCTCAATATCTCATGCATCCACTCATAGTTGTTTATTTGTAGTCGATTTATCCTCAATGTTGTTGACAAAGGTGACTAATCATTTCTTAATTTCAGCTTTAGGGAAATATGTTAAGTTATTAAATTCAGAACCCATCGATGTCTTGGTAACCTTTAAATATTCCTTTACTATATATTGGGGGATTAAAATTGAGTCTCTAATAATTTGTGGGCACTGGAGGTCCTCAAAAACTTTAATAGCCTTAATAAAATCACTACTTCTTTGATCATTGACACTCAAACAATCAACAATAACTTCTTCGAACATTCTGATTTGTGTAGACCAACCAAAATTGATCGTCTTAATTCTCTTAAGCACCATGAGACTTTGATACATTCTCCGAAATTCACCTAATGAGCTAATTCTATGTACAAAATTTGGTAATTCATTATGGAAAAATAAAAAACCATTTTTAGGATCTCTTATCAAATGCTCAATGAATGAGTGAATTCTTTGTGATACATTCCTCAAATGTAAGGAAACTTCCAATATTTCTTCAATAATTTCTATTATTTTTTTAATATTAGTTCCAATATAAGATCAAATTCTAGTTGAAAGGTGTGCCACTTTCTTTACATGATGGGTTGTGTGTTGATTTTCTAATAGTAGACAATATTATAACAATTTCAAACTAATAACTTACTTCCAATGATACAATTTTTATTTCTTTAGAGAATTCCAATCTTTAAGCATTTACACTTGAAAATTTCAACCATTAACTTCATTAGAGAAATAGATATCATAGTAAGAATAATGAAACAAGAGAAACCAAAATTTCTTGGGACAAAGCCCCACAAGGGGGAATACCCAATAATATTTCCTTATGCAAGAGAGAGAGAGATTCAAATTCATCAAGTTGTACATCAAAATATTCTAGTCAAGGGTCAAACATTGATCAAATTAATTTCCAAGTCAAACAAAATCAAAGGAGAGAGAAAGTATGCAATCTGATTACAAGTCAATGTTTGTTTAAAGGGTCGAATTTTGACTTGTAGTAGCTCAATCAAAGAGTTGAAATTTGGTCCTATAATTCCTCTATCAAACTTTGGGAAAAATATATGGTTTGACCTATAGTAAATCCTTAGTCAATTCCTAGAAACAAGAATAGAATCTTAATCAACAAATAGAGAATATTCGGCCTCCAAGTCCAGTCAATAATTCAATCACACAACAAGAACAAGATCCAAGTAAACATTGGTCAAAGTAGAGATCAGATAGGTCAAACTTCACTAGAAAACTTTGTCTTGGTCCTCCTTCACAATTGTGAACAAAATCCTTGTAATAGGTTGAATGGATGAGTTTAAGTGATAGAAATATAGGCAACTCTTGATCATGAAGCATGGCTTTGGCAACTTCCTTAATAGTTTTGTTTTTCCTTTCAGCAATACCATTTTATGGAGGATTTTAGGGAATTATCATCTCCCTCTTAATTCTAGCATCCTTGCAAAAAACAATGAGCTCCTTGGATACGTATTCTCCTCCATTGTCAAATATTAAAGTGTTGATCCTTCTTCTTGTAGCATTTTCAACCTGTGCCTTGAATTCCTAAAACATTTCAAACACTTCATCATTGGATTTCAAGAAATAAATACAATTTTTATGAGAGTAATCATCAATGAAAGTGACACAGTACAAATAACCACCCAAGGATTTGTTAGACATAGGTCCACAAACATTAGATTGTATAAGATCGGATATTCCTTTGGACTAACTATCACTGCTAGTAAATCGTCCTATGAAATTTTCACCAAGAGCACATGCTTTGCAAACTCAATCATGTTAAATATTGATTTCAGGTACACCTTCATTCTAGTCAAGGAATTTTAATGAACATGAGCATACCTTTGATTCCATAGTTCACAAATATCAGAAGTGTTGTGTATCAAGGCTCGAATTGAGTGTCTGAGGAGATGATATAGGCCTCTTATTTGTACACCCATGACTTTGGAAGATTCAAAGGAGGAGTCTTTATTTTGTACTAAAATTTTACCATCAATGGATGTAATTATATATCCTTTGCCTAGAAGAGATGAAATGGATAACAAAATCTTCTTCAAACCAGGAACATATAAAATATTATTAATAGAGGCACTATCTACTGATTCCAATTGGAAGGATGATGAGCTAATTCCTTTGAATTCGTATTTTCCATTGTCTCCAAGGTCCACCCTTTGAGATATATTTTTTTCAGTTAATTTATGAAGATTATCATGAATTCCAATCATGTGCATAAAGACACCACTATCCACCTACCAAATTTCATCATGACCTGCAATAGAACCCATGAAAGTAGAATAAAAGGAATACTCATCATCATCAATATATTTCTTCCTAGGACTCCTCTTGTATGGAGGTTCATTAATATCCCTTGCAGAAGCATGTTGCTTCCACTTCCTTTTTCAATCATCATTCCTTTGAGGACACCTATTTTGATAGTGACCATATGCTTAACAATGAAAACATTGAACAATTGACATGTACCTTCTTTCTACAAAGGGAGGAGGAGGTTTCCTTTGTGGAGCAAGTCCTCTTTCAAGAGTAGGCCTTGGATTCCATCTTGAAGAAGGTCTTCCACCCATACTTCTTTGAAATATTCCAAAATTTCTTCTTCCCTTGTTATTATTTGAGTGGGATACATAAGCTTGAGAATATTCAATTGGGTTTGGAATCTTACATTTAGACATGAGCTTAGATTCTTCTTGAATGCAATCAACCCATAATTTTTCAAAATTAGGTGCATTTTCTTTTCCACTAATTCTTGATGCAAAAGTGTTGAGATTGCAACAAGATGATGGAGCTTAGTGAAAAGAGTCGCCTTCACTAAGTGGGCCCGCAGGCTATTTTTGGCGCAAGTCTATTTTTAGACTATGTCTATTTTTAGACATATGGATCATGTCTATGGATTGCAGGTTGTTGTTTATGGATGATTGATCAAGTTGGAAAAATAGATGGACTTCTATTTTTGATGAAAGTGTGAGTGATCACAGTGTGAGTGATCAAGTCTATTTTTAGACTGGCTGTCAAAAATAGAAAAGTCAAATATTATTATCTCACAATAATATTTGGACTATAAACTTAATCTTATTCTCTTGAAGCACTTCAGTTTGAGCTACAGAGGTGGCACATGCAGCTGTCAGAAGGAAATACGCTTTTCTTATGAGTCAGTTGAGTTGTTGCATGCATGACTTCAGTTAAACTCAATCAGTTGAGTTTGGTGGAGTTGATTGTGGAGTTGATGGAGTTGTGTTCAGTTTAGCTTTGTTAAACTGG